>SJYT01056229.1:0-15880 GCA_006410635.1 Cephalophus harveyi
AGGTGTCCATATGTGTGTGGATTTATCTCTGGGCTTTCTGTTTTGTTCCATTGATCTATATTTCTGTCTTTGTGCCAGTACCATACTGTCTTGATGACTGTGGCTTTATAGTAGAGCCTGAAGTCAGGCAGGTTAATTCTTCCAGTTCCATTCTTTCTCAAGGTTGCTTTGGCTATTCGAGTTTTTTTGTATTTCCATACAAATTGTGAAATTATTTGTTCTAGCTCTGTGAAAAATACCGCTAGTAGCTTGATAGGGATTGCATTGAATCTATAGATTGCTTTGGGTAGTATACTCATTTTCACTATATTGATTTCTTCCAATCCATGAACATGGAATATTTCTCCATCTATTAGTGTCCTCTTTGATTTCTTTCACCAGTGTTTTTAAGTTTTCTATATATAGGTCTTTAGTTTCTTTAGGTAGATATATTCCTAAGTATTCTTTATCTCTTGTAATATTCTTTATTTTAAGGTTTATTTTGTCTGATATGAGGATTGCTACTCCAGCTTTCTTTTATTTTCCATTTGCATGGAATATAGTTTTCCATCTTCTCACTTTCAGCCTGTATGTGCCTTTAGGTCTGAACTGGGTGTCTTGTAGACAGCATGTATATGGGTCTTGTTTTTGTAACCATTCATCAAATCTGTGTCTTTGGGTTGGGGCTTTTAACCTGTTTGCATTTAAAGTAATTATTGATATCTATATTCCTATTGCCATTTTCTTAATTTTGGGGGTTGATTTTGTAAATCTTTTTCTTCTCTTATATTTCTTGAATATATAAGTCCCTTTAACATCTGTTGTAATGCTGGTTTGGTGGTCCTGAATTCTCTTAACTTTTGCTTGTCTGAAAACCTTTTGATTTCTCCATCAATTCTGAATGAGATCCATGCCGGGTAGAGTAATCTTGGTTGTAGATTTTTGCTTTCAGTGCTTTAATTATATCCTGCCATTCCTTTCCTGCAGAGTTTTTCCTGAAAGATCAGCTGTTAAACATATGGTATTTCCCTTGTATGTTACTTGTTAGTTTTCCCTTGCTGCTTTTAGTATTTTTTTCTTTAGTTTTATTAGCATATGTCTTGGTGTGTTTCTCCTTGGGTTTATCCTGTATAGGTTCTTTGAGCCTCTTGGACTTGGTTGACTATTTCCTTTTCCATGTTGGGGAAATTTTCAACTATAATCTTTTCAAAAATTTTCACATACCCTTTCTTTTTCTCTTCTTCTTCTGGGACCTATATAATTCTAATGTTGGTGTGTTTGATATTGTCCCAGAGTTCTCTGAGACTATCCTCAGTTATTTTCATTCTTTTTACTTTATTCTTCTCTTTAGAAGTTATTTTCTCCATTTTATCTTCCAGCTTACTGATTCATTCTTCTGTTTCAGCTGTTCTGCTATTAAGTATTTTTACTTTCAGTAATAGTGTTGTTTCTCTTTTTTTATTATTCTTTAATTCTTCTAGGTATTTGTTAATTGATTATTGCATTTTCTGCATTCTGTTTTCAAGGTTTTTGATCATCTCTACTATCATTATTCTGAATACTTTTTAATGTAGTTTGCCTATTTCCTCTTCACTTATTTGGACTACTGTGTTTCTAGTTTGTTCCTTCATTTGTGCAGTGTTTCTCTGCCTTTTCATTATTTTTTTAAACTTAATATGTTTGAAGTCTCCTTTTCCCAGGCTTCAAGGCTGAATTCTTTCCTCCTTTTGGTTTCTGCCCACCTAAGGTTAGTGCAATAGTTTGTGTAATCTTCATATAGGGTGAGATTTATGCTGAATTTTGTTTGTTTGTTTTTACTCTCATGGGAAAGGCTGAATGAGGTGGTAATCCTGTCTGTTGATGATTGGGTTTGTGTTTTTGTTTTATTTGTTGTTTAGATGAGGCATCCTGCACAGGTGGTTGGGTGATGCCTGGTCTTGTATTCAAGTGGTTTCCTTTGTGGGAGTTCTCACTTTTTGATACCCCCTAGGGTTAGTTCGCTGGTAGTCTAGGGTCTTGGAGTCAGTGTTCCCACTCCAAAGACTCAGGGCTTGATTTCTCATCAGGAACGAAGATTCTACAAGTGGTTTGTTATGGCAATGAGTGAAATTAAAACACATACCCTAAACAAGAAACCAAAGATGAACCTCAGACAAATGGCTGTTAGAAAATCAGGTAAATATGATTGAAGTTATAGAATATACACACATACATAAAAATCACTGCAGATGGTGATTGCAGCCATGGAATTAAAAGACACTTACTCCTTGGAAGGAAAGTTATGACCAACCTAGACAGCATATTAAAAAACCAGAGATATTACTTTGTCAACAAAGTTCCATCTATTCAAGGCTATGGTTTTTCCAGTGGTCATGTATGGATGTGAGAGTTGGACTATAAAGAAAGCTGAGCACTGAAGAATTGATGCTTTTGAATTGTGTTGGAGAAGACTCTTGAGAGTCCCTTGGACTGCAAGGAGATCCAACCAGTCTGTCCTAAATGAGATCAGTCCTGGGTGTTCATTGGAAAGACTGATGCTGAAGTTGAAACTCCAGTACTTTGGCCACCTAAGAGCTGACTCATTTGAAAAGACCATGATGCTGGGAAAGATTGAGGGCAGGAGGAGAAGGGGACGACAGAAGATGAGATGGTTGGATGGCATCACCAACTCAATGGACATGGGTTTGGGTGGACTCCAGGAGTTGGTGATGGACAGGGAGGCCTGTGTGCTGTAGTTCATGGGGTTGCAAAGAGTTGGACACCACTGAGCGACTGAACTGAACTGAACTGAACATAAGCAAAATCAAAACAGTCTGACAAAACAAAGTACAATAGATTGACCTAGCAAACAAAGGAAACCAAAAATTATATCTACCTGTTAAGAACAAGACTAACTAAAGCACAAACTGGAAAACAAAACTAAAGCCAGGTGCCAAGTAGGGTATAAAACAATGAAAACAAAACTAACAAATATGTTGAGAGGAAAGGAAGGAAAGAATAAACATTTAAAGCAAAATAGAGGCAGATAAAGAAGATTTATGTAAATTAAAGTTAACTGCAAGGGGAAGAGAACAGTAGGAAAAGCATACAAAGGAAAAAGGGTAGAAAAAATAATAATAGGTTTAAAAAATTAAAATTAAATGGAGGAAAGAAAAAAGATATCAAAAAGGAAGAGGAAAGAATAAAGAAAAAATGAAAATTCAACAGAAATGCAAAAGCCCAAAATAGAGTCAGAGGTTTATAACAACAATAAAAAGTGTGACTGCAAAAAAAAATTCAAACGCTTCATTAGCTTTCATAGTTTCAATAAAATCAACAACTACAACAGAAGGGGAACAAAAAGGAAATGGAAAAGAAAATCCAAAATTAACAATAGAACAGGTCAAAACATAAGCATAATAAATGTTTTTCTTTGGTCACTGCTGTCAGGATCCTTTCCTATGCTGGGAATCACAGTCCACCTCAACTCCCGAGGATGCCTTCCAACACTGTTCTGGTCTCTGGGCCTGCTGTGGTTGCACCTCAGATTCTAATCTGGTCCTTCACCTGTGTGATCTTGCCTCCACTGTCCACATCTCTGAGAACTAGTGCATTTTGTTTTGTGGGAGCCCTTAATGTCCTTTCATATATTCCACAGAAAGTTTGCCTAGTTGATCATGGGGATTTAATCTGCAGCTTTGACGGTTGGTGAGGTTTTGGTTCTTCTTCCTCAGCCACACTGCCCCTGGGTTTTTATTGTGGTTTTATTTCCACCTCTGCATGTGGGTCATCCACTGAGGTTTGCGCCTGAGGCTGTCCTAGAGGACTTGAGTCTGCCCCAGTGAGGGCCAGGTGCAGAGGTGTTGTAGTTACATGGGTCGCAGTGATTCTGGCAGCACCAGGTACTCAGGGGAGTTAGCGGCTAGGTCAGCAGGAAATATAGTGCTCCAAAAGGGTAAGGCAACCAGTATTGTCCAATACACTCCAGCATTCTTGCTTGAAGAACCCCCTGACAGAGAAGCCTGGCAGGCCACAGCCCACAGGGTTGCAAAGTGTTGGACACAACTGAAGCGACCCTGTATGCAAGACTTTTTTTTTTTTTTTTCCTGTGGCAGCTCTACCCCAGTAAGGGTTGAGTGTGAAGGTGGCACGGCTGTGTAGGTTGCCAGGATCCTGGCAGCACCAAGTGTGCAGGGACACGGGCTGCCTCAGCTGGTGGAGTTATGGCCCTATCAGAATCTTTTTTTGAGCTTCTGGTAGCTGGTGATCAGAAGGCCTCTTTGGCTAGCCTTTCTCTGTAGCTCTGCCTATTCAGGCATTCGTAGGGCTCCCTTACCTGGGGTCCTCTGTTGTTTGGTGCATCAGCTACATAGAGCGGCCATCCTGGCTGGAGTCCTGCTCTGTAGATTAGCATGTCAGGTACTTAAAGGGGCACCCTGGGTGTGGTCCTGCTCTGTAGTTCGGTGTGTCAGGTGCTTGATGGGCCAGCCTCTCTATTGTTCAGCTGCTGGTGCTCGCTTGTGGGGAGAGAGATGCTATGGTGATGGCTCCACCCCCTACATGTGACTCAGCAGTATTGCCTTGCTTCCATGGTTACCTCACTTTCCTCCACGGGCATTTCCCACTGCAGTCTCCTCCGTCATGTCCCCTCATCTGTCTCTCTGCAGCCAACAGCAGCCCTCACCCTAAGATTGCTCCACAATCCCTAAGGTCCAGCTCCTAGCCTCTGCACCTTCTAGGGTACCTGTGTCCCTGTTCAGGGTATGGACGGCTGCAGCAAGGACTGTCTGATTCTCATTCCATTTAGGCTGCCACAGATCAGCTGTTTCACTCACAGCCTTAAATGTTTCTCCTCCAACTCAGTTACCCTGTTGTGGGGATCAGACCCCTGCTTCAGTTCCCCCACCTGCCAAGGACAGGTCGAGTCCTAGGAACACTCCTGTTTTTCCCCCTCGTTCCTTCATACTGCTGAGTTTTGCTTGGTTCTATATATTCTTTTCCGCTGGTCAGGAACTTCTTTCCACTCTCAGCTGGTGTTCTCCATGCATTTTTGTATCTGAAGGTGTATTCCTGATGCATCTGTGGAGAGAGATATACTCCACGTCCACCTACTCCTCCACCATCTTTCAGGTTCCCTTAAAGTCTTTTCTTTTCACACACAGCCACAGAACAAAACAGTTTTGCTTATAATTTGATATGTGGAATGTGGCTGACTAGGCGGTTTCATTGCTAACTAGTGATTGCTAAGTCAGTGATTTAGATAGATGCCTAAGCCAGGGGTTGTGACTGCAGAGTTGAGAATGTGGTTGAAACCACACTGTGGCTTTAGACAGAAGTGTGTCCATTTTTGCAATCTCTCTGACTCACTGGGCTCAGTGGAGAAAATAATTTCTGTTTTTGTTCATATACGGTCCTTGGAGTACAAAATGAAGCAGGGTATGGGCTAACTGAATTCTGCCAAGAGAATGGACTGGTCATAGCAAACACCCTTTTCCAGCAATGCAAGAGATGACTTTACACATGAACATAACCAAATGTTCAATACTAAAATCAAATTGATTACATTCTTTGTAGCTGAAGATGGAGAAGCTATGTACAGTTAGCAAAAACAAGTATTGGCGCTGACTGTGGCTCAGATCATCAGCTTCTCATAGAAAAATTCAGGCTTAAATTAATGAAAGTGTGGAAAACCACTAGACCAGCCAGGCATGACTTAAATCACACCCCCTATGAATGTGCAGTAAAGGTGATGAATAGATTTGAGGGATTAGATCTAGTTAACAGTGTACCTGAAGAACTATGGACAGAGGTCTGTAATACTTTACAGGAGGCAATGATCAAAACTTCCCCAAAGAAAAAGGAAAGAAAGAAGGCAAAGTGGTGATCTAAGGAGGCTTTACGAATAGCTGAAGAAAGAAGAGAAATGAAAAGTATGGGAGAAAGGGAAAGGTACATCCAACTAAATCCAGAGTTCCAAAGAATAACAAGGAGAGACAAGAAGGTGTTCTTCAATGAACAACACATAAAAGTAGAGGAAAAGTACAGAAGGGGAAAGACTAGAGATCTCTTCAGGAGAATTGGAAATGTCATTGGAACATTTTGCCCCAAAGATGGCCACAATAAAGGACAGAAAGTGTAGAGACCTATAGTAGAAGCAGAAGAGATCAAGAACACTTTCCCCCCTCTATTTGAAGTAATGGGGCCGGATGCCATGATATTAGATTTTTTAGTTTTAAAGTGACTCTTTCACTCTCCTCCTTTACCCTCATCACGAGGCTCTTTAGTTTCTCTTTTCTTTCTGCCATTAGAGTGATGTTATCCACATATCTGAGGTTGTTGATTTTTCCCCCACCTATCTTGATTCCAGCTTGTAACTCATCTAGCCTGGCATTTCTCATGATGTGCTCAGCATATAGGTTAAACTAACAGGGTGATTTGGAAGGGATGATGCTAAAGCTGAAACTCCAGTACTTTGGCCACCTCATGCGAAGAGTTGACTCATTGGAAAAGACTCTGATGCTGGGAGGGATTGGGGGCAGGAGGAGAAGGGGACGACCGAGGATGAGATGGCTGGATGGCATCATGGACTCGATGGATGTGAGTCTGAGTGAACTCCGGGAGATGGTGATGAACAGGGAGGCCTGGCGTGCTGTGATTCATGGGGTCGCAAAGAGTCGGACATGACTGAGCGACTGAACTGAACTGAACAGGGTGACAGCAGACAGCCCTATTGAATGCCCATTTCAGTCTTGAACCAATCAGTTGTTCCATACAGGGTTCTAACTGTTGCTTCTTGACCCACATACAGGTTTCCCGGGAGACAGGTAAGATGGTCTGGTATACTTTAAGACAGGTAAGATGGTCTGGTATACTTTAAGAGCTTTCCACAGTTTGTTATGATCCACACAGTCAAAGGCTTTAGCATAGTCAATGAAACAGAAGTAGATGTTTCTCTGGAATTCTCTTGCCTTCTCTATGATCCAATGAATGTTGGCAGTTTGATCTCTGGTTCCTCTGCCTTTTTTAAACCCTACTTGGACAGCTGGAAGTTCTTAGTTCACATAATGCTGAAGCCTAGCATGCAAAATTTTAAGCATGACCTTATTAGAATGGGAGATGAGTACAATTGTCTGATGGTTTGAACATTCTTTAGTACTACCTTTCTTGGGAATTAGGATGAGGATTGACCTTTTCCAGTCCTGTGGCCACTGCTAGGTCTTCCAGATCTGCTGACATGTTGAGTGCAACACCTTTTTGGCATCATTCTTTAAGGTTTTAAATAGCTCTAGTGGAATTCTGTCACATCCACTAGCTTTATTAACAGCAGTACTTCCTGAGGCCCATTTGACTTCATGTGAACTCCAGAATGTCTGGCTCTGGGTGACTGACCACAAAATCATAGAAATCCGGTTCATTAAGATGTTTTTTGTACAGTTCTTCTGTGTATTCTTTCCGTCTCTTCTTGATCACTTCAGCATCTACTAGTTATCTACTGTTTCTATCCTTTATTGTGCCCATCTTTGGACAAAATATTCCCTTGATATTTCCTGAAGGGATCTCTAGTCTTTCCTCCTCTGTTATTTTCCTTTATTTTTATGCATTGCTCATTGAAAAAGGTCTTCTTGTCTCTCTTTGCTATTCTTTGGAACTCTGTGTTTAGTTGGATGTGCCTTTCCCTTTCTCCCTTGCTTTTCACTTCTATTCTTTCTTCAGCTATTTGTAAAGCCTCCTCAGATAACCACTTTGCTTTCTTGGTTTTCTTTTTCTTTGGGATAGTTTTATTCACTGCCTCCTGTACAGTATTACAGACCTCTGTCCATAGTTCTTCAGGTACATTGTTTGCTAGATCTAATCCCTTGAACCTATTCATCACCTCCACTCCATATGCATAGGGGATGTGATTTAAGTCATACCTGGCTGGCCTGTTGCTTTCCCCCTCTTTCTTTAATTTAGGCCTGAATTTTGCTATGAGAAGCTGATGATCTAAGCCACAGTCAGCTCCAGTACTTGTTTTTGCTCACTGTGTACAACTTTTCCATCTTCAGGTACAAAGAATATAATCAGTTTGATTTCAGTATTGACCATTTGGTTATGTCCATGTGTAAAGTCGTCTCTTGTGTTGTTGAAAGAGGATGTTTACTATGACCAGTGCATTCTCTTTTCATAATTCAGTTAGTCTTGCCATGCTTAATTTTGTTATCCAAGGCCAACCTTGCCTGTTACTCCAGGCATCTCTTGATTTCCTACTTTTGGATTCCAATCCCCAGTAATGAATAGAGCTTTTTTTTTTTTTTTTTTTTGGTGTTCTAGGAGGTCTTCTAGGTCTTCATAGAACTGTTCAACTTAAACTTCTTCAGCATAGGTGGTAGAGGCATAGACTTGAATTACTGTAATGTTGAATGACTTGTCTTGGAAACAAACAGATCATTCTGTCATTTTTGAGGTTGCCCCCAAGTACTGCATTTCAGACTCTTTTGTTGATTTTGAGGGCTACTCCATTTCTTCTATGGGATTCTTGCTCACAGTAATAGATACAGTGTTCATCTGAGTTAAATTTGTCCATTCCCATCCATTTTAGTTCACTGATTCCTAAGATATTGATGTCCATTACTTCATGGCAGGTAGAAGGGGAAAAGGTGGAAGCAGTGACAAGTTTCCTTTTCTTGGGGTCTAAAATCCCTGTGAATGGTCACTGCAGCCATGAAATCAGAAGACGATTGCTTCTTGGCAGGAAGGTGATGACAAACCTAGACAGTGTGTTAAAAAGCAGACATCACTCTGTCAACAAACGTCTGTATAGTCAAGGCTATGATCTTCCTAGTGGTCAGGTACAGGTGTGAGAGCTAGACCCTAAAGAAGGCAGAGTGCCAAAGAATTTATGCCTCCGAACTGTGGTGCTAGAGAAGACTCCTGAGAGTCTCTTGGCCAGCAAGGTGATCAAACCAGTCAATCTTGATGGAAATCAACCCTGAATACTCATTGGAAGGACTGATACTGAAGCTTAAGCTCCAGTGTTTTGATCACTTGATGCAAGCAGCCAACTCATTGGAAAAGTTCCTGATGGTAGGAAGGATTGAAGGCAGAAGAATAAGAGGGCATCAGAGGATGAGATGGCTGGATGGCATCACTGATACAATGGACATGAACTTGGGCAAACTCTGGGAGATAGTGAGGAATAGGGGGGCCTGGCATAGCAAAGAGTGGGACATGACTGGGCAACTGAACAACAACAATCATCCTTCAGTTTCTCAGAAGTTTGCTGTCTTGCTTCAACTAAAACTGCATTTGACATTCAGGGATTAGAAAGAATTTAATCAAATCTGTGTCTCACCATTATTAATCTTAAAATGGTAAAGGGAAGTACCAAGCTTTTGAAAAACTAAAGAATTGGTGCACTTTGTCCAAATGAAAGATCAAAAAGTCCATCTTTTTTTAAGTGTATTTTATTTATTTATTTTGCTGTACCAAGTCTTAGTTGTGGCATGTGGGACCTTCGACCTTTGTTGATACATGCGGAATCTTTAGTGTGTGTGTGTGTTCTCAGTCATGTCCGACTCTTTCTGACCCCCTGGACTATAACCTGTCAGGCTCCTCAGTCCATAGGATTTTCCAGGCAAGAATACTGAAGTGGGTTGCCATTTCCTTCTCCAGGAATCTTTAGTTGTGGCATGAAAATTATTAGCTGTGGCATGTGGAATCTAGTTCCTTGACCTGGGATTGAATCTGGGCCCCCTGCCTCGGGAGCATGGAGTCTTAGCCACTGAAATATCAGGGGAGTTCCTCAAAAGTCCTTTTTAATAGGTCCATTTTTCCTCTCTCAGAGGACATACAAATATCTAGCAACACTCCTCTTCTGGATGGGTAGATCGATACTTTTATTAGAAACTGTATTGTAGTGACAAAGTTCTATCCTTATGAGTTGATCAAATCTGGGTTCAGACCTTGCCTTCAGCTTTTATCCATATGATTCTGGTTGAAACTGGTTCACATCTCTGAACTCATCTTCTTATGGGGATAATAAAAGTACCTATCTTTAGTGGTTCTTGTTGAGGATTAAATGAGATAATATATGTGAAGGATCTAGCACAGTATCTAGTATACACATACTGGGGGCTCAGCAAATATTATATATTCTTTCCTACTTGAACATCAGACTGCTTATATATGTAGCAGTTTCTCAGATATGCCAGACCTATTCCCAGAGAGTGTGTAGTGGTATGATGTAGCTAGCTATCTGTAGTAGCTGGCCTTTCTGCTGCTGCCCAAACTTGGGTAGGGACTGCTATAATTATTGTTTAATTTTTGGATGCATCCATCAATCATCATAAACTTTCTTGTTACCAGGTGGTTGTTGCTTATACCTCCCGAGGTGTCCCTTTGATGTTTGTCATTAATTTAATGAAAACTCAGTGACATTGTGTGATAAGAAGTCAGAACTACCATTGTCTTTCCCTTTAAAAAATATCTTGCATTCTAAGTAGAATATGTTAACTTCTAGATTTTTTTCCTGCATGTGTTAATGTCAGTAGTTTGTGTTTTTGAGGTTTCAATAGCATTCTTAAATTTTAAATGCCATTATTTTAAATTCTTAAATGCTAATATTTCAATAGCATTCTTAAATTTTTATTACTACAGAAACTACACCCTATCCATATACATGCTCCTCCTACCTTCTGAAATGCACAGTAATGGGAGACTAGAAAATAGGCCCAGACAACATTAGTAAGATGGTCATCATTATAGAAGGTATTTTGGCTGTTTTATAATTTTTTGATTAATGTCTCCTCTCTGCAAGTCTCATTTACTTTCTGCCCCACCCAACGTTCTTCATATGACCTACATGTGTTCTGATTATAACAGCTGAATATAGTGTTAAAATGGCCCTTGATAGCTCCATTTCAATTTTATCAATGAGTGAAAGTCATGTATCTCATGAAGTCATGTTTTAGACATTTTTCTACAGTAGTTCTTTATAATTTACAGGCCCTGAAGTTCTTAGACTTCTTTCTAGAGCTTCTCAGTTATAAATACTTTTGAACTTCTCAATTGTAAAGACTTTTTTCTCAATATAAAGCCCTTTCAGGTGAGAAACATTTGTTTGTGATAGGAAACTCTAAATTATTATTTTAGTTCTTCAGATCAGACATCCTCATAGCTGCCATATCCTTCAATCAATCGCTTAAGCTGGGTTTTAATAATAAAATACTAAATCTCCTTATCTTTCCCTGTTCAGTTCAGTTCAGTCGCTCAGTCGTGTCCGACTCTTTGCGACCCCATGAATCGCAGCACGCCAGGCCTCCCTGTTCATCACCATCTCCCGGAGTTCACTCAGACTCACATCCATTGAGTCAGTGATGCCATCCAGCCATCTCATCCTCGGTCGTCCCCTTCTCCTCCTGCCCCCAATCCCTCCCAGCATCAGAGTCTTTTCCAATGAGTCAACTCTTCGCATGAGGTGCCCAAAGTACTGGAGTTTCAGCTTTAGCATCATTCCTTCCAAAGAAATCCCAGGGTTGATCTCCTTCAGAATGGACTGGTTGGATCTCCTTGCAGTCCAAGGGACTCTCAAGAGTCTTCTCCAACACCACACTTCAAACTTGTTTTTGTTGACTGTATAGAGCTTCTCCATCTTTGGCTGCATAGAATATAATCAATCTGATTTCGGTGTTGACCATCTGGTGATGTCCACGTGTAGAGTCTTCTCTTGTGTTGTTGGAAGAGGGTGTTTGCTATGACCAGTGCATTTTCTTGGCAAAACTCTATTAGTCTTTGCCCTGCTTCATTCCGCATTCCAAGGCCAAATTTGCCTGTTACTCCAGGTGTTTCTTGACTTCCTACTTTAGCATTCCAGTCCCCTATAATGAAAAGGACATCTTTTTTGGGTGTTAGTTCTAACAGATCGTGTAGGTCTTCATAAAACCGTTCCACTTCAGCTTCTTCAGCATTACTGGTTGGGGCATAGACTTGGATAACTGTGATATTGAATGGTTTTCCTTGTACTATTATGTTACTTAAAATACCTTATCTAAATGCCAATGAAATTCTCTTCATTCCAGAATGTGCTGTATCTTATTTGACTTCTTTTTAAATGGGTAAGATTTAAAACTGTTTAGAATGAAGCATTGAGATTGACAAACCATGTTCTTTCATCATCTGCTCTATCTGCTCTCTTATATTCTCAATATTGCAGTTAAATGCCTTGGCCAACCGAGCAGCTGGGAAGGGGTATGAAAATGAAGACAACTATGCCAACATTCGCTTCAGGTTCATGAGCATTGAGAACATCCATGTGATGCGGAGCAGTCTGCAGAAACTCTTGGAAGGTACAGGGATTTCACCTGGGCTAGGCCAGAGGCTAAACAGATTGCATAATTATGTAAGGAAAAAGTATGTCTGATATTGGGGTAAAATATAAAAGCACCCAGCAGAGCAGAATCAATAGGTCATAAGATTTTTGACTATATTATGAATCCAGTTTGCATACATAGTACTGAATTATAGCAGTGTTGGTCTGACAAAGGAACTACAATATTTAGTTTCATAACTCTGTGGAGTCCATCTGGGTTTAGTTGCTATAGAAATAATATATCTGTATAAAATTATAGAGATTGCTATGTAGATGTGGGTAGATCAACACAAATATAAGTGAATTTGGGATTTATTTCATCTTCTTCATTTAATCTGCTGTAAAGAGTCAGTCCAGTTTCATCACTGTGCTGATAAAGGGGGTGAATTTAGACTTCAAAGAAATAAAGCTGTTATCAAGCAATTTGGGTCATCTGTCATAGCTGCAAAATAATTGGGATTAGAATGGGGGCAAGGTGAGGTCAGAGCCTCACAGGACTCTTAAGTCTAGAACATTTCTCCCAAAGCCACTATCCAGGATTCCATGATGTGATATGTCATCTCAGGCACACATTAGGGAAAACCTGCCCTCCTTAAGTGAACTCCTTGTTCTTCCTCTCCTCAATTTTTTACTTATACTGTCTGCCAGGACCTGTCCTTCACATGACCCTTATCAGATCTTGTCTCCTCAGTCTGCAGCCCTTTTAGGGTATTAGTATTCCTCTTCCTTAGGTCTCTTCCTCCTTTCTTTTTTGTCCCAGAATATTATATAGTAGGAGAAGAGAACCTTTTGCAGATTTTTTTGAGGCAAAAGATTGCCCAGTGCAAAATGCATGAAAATTAACATAATTTTTTCAACTGTTGAGACAGCACATAACTGCAAGGGAGTAGGTGTTGATGTGGAAGTAGAGACAAATGTTAAGGGCTACAGAGTTAGGTTGAGTAGGAGGAGTTAGAATGGGAATCAAATGTGTTTTCTAATAGCAGGAGATGTGAGTATTTTCCTATGGATATTAACTCAGTCTTCTGTCTCTTTTCTTTAGAGATTTCTGTGGTATTAGGGGTGGATTCTATGGACTTGAGAAAGCAGAAACCCAAACTAGGAGATATGGTAGACTCTAGCTCTAGTACTGTCCCTGATTCAATGTGTGATTTCCAACTAATTATTTAAGCTTTCTGTGCCTCAGCTTCCTCATTTACAAAATGGGAATCCACTTTGTCCCCTTTCTTGTTGAATAAACTGAGGTAATTGTGAATTTCTATTTCTGCTTCCTTTTCTACCTTAGTTTGTGAATTGAAAACTCCAACAATGAGTGAATTTCTTAGCGGCCTGGAGAGCTCAGGGTGGTTGAGACACATTAAAGCTATTATGGATGCTGGAATTTTCATTGCAAAGGTAATAATCAGGACTTTTAAGAACTTGCACTGACTTAATTATGGGATCTCTTAAAGTAGCAGTGTATCATGGAAAGAATATAAGAAAAAGACACTTGGTTTCTAGATTTAGGTCTACCACTAATTTAATGTGTGCCCTTGGGAAATCTCTTTCCTTCTCTAAGTTTCATCCTCTGTAAAGCAAGGTGGTTAGACTAGAATCTAATGACATAACTTTTTTCTGGGAAGAGGGTACTGAAACTGAACTCTTTGACAATATGATTGACCCTCTCCCCTGGAAAAATGTACATATGGCTATGCATACAGAATATAGACCTTAATTTCAGAGAGTATACAGACCTCAGATCTCTGGTTAAAAACTCTTAAATAATATCTCATGGTCCTTCCAACTCAAATACTCTGATGTATTTTTGTGTTGATTATAAGGTACCAAGTGGAAGTAAGACTGGGTATAAAATAAATGCAGTTTGTTTCTATGAGTTTTCAGAGCTCTGAGTATAAAGCTGACCTTTCTGATGTCTTTGTATAGGTCTGCCTCTGAATACAGTCTAAGCAGACTTCATCACTCATTTATGCGGAGTCATTTACTTTCTGACCTTCAGAACCCTGGCTTCTGTATCATTTATTAGGTGATGTTAAAAAAAATTAAGAAATTTGGAGTGTACATTTTCTCATTTTGAAATTTTGTTTATATATTCATACATGAGAACTTCCTCTCTTCACCCCACCCCAGTTATTTGGTAGAAGTGAAGAAAAGGAGAGAATCACTTTCACCACTCCTTTGCCATTTTCTCAGTTGAAGATGAGATTTATAGCCTCTGCCTTAAAAGGTTTTTAAAAGAGTGTATGTATTTAACTATCTTAAATATCTAGCCCTAATGGTTTTCAATTTCCTAGTCCTATTGCTTACATTTTTCATTATAATATATTATTAGTGCTTACTGTGTGACCCCCCAGGTCATTTCAAACCCATTATTCTAGCTATTCTTTATACTGTTCCTTTTTTGCATGTACTATACCCATACATTTGTATTTCCTTTCTGAAACGGACTTCATGAGACCAAAGAGAGTGAGAATGGAGAAGGGAATAGATTTGGTAGATAGTACAACCTCATAAACATTTGTGAATTAAAATGAATGGACAAAAAAAAAAAATAGGTTCGCGTTTGTACAATTATCCTGTGTTTCCATCTCCATAAACACTTATATATCCCCAGCTTGAAAAAGTCAGCCTTGAATTTTCTCTGTTCCCCTCCATCTGGTAATTGCCTCATCCTGTGAGCTATCCTCAAATGTTTCTCAAATCTATCCTTTCTTTCCAGCCTCTGCCTTAAGTACTATAATAACTTTCTGACTGGTTTACTTGTCTCTAGTAGTTGCTCCCCAGTTTGGCCACCAAATTGATACTAAAGTCATCTTTCTTAAACAAATATAATAATGTCACTTTAAACTCAAAGTCCTCCAATGACTCCCCATTGCCCATAAGACCCTGGCAATCATGAAATCTTATTGTTCTCAAAAACACTGTAGTATCCCTCCCTCTCTCTTTGTCTCTCATTATCTTTATTTATTTTTCTCATTATAAAAATTATACATGTACATTGTAGAAGTAAACAATTCAGAAGTATATAACATAAAATGTATATATTCCCTGTAGTTTGCCCCCACAGCATATACATCACTATTAATAGTTTAATGTATGCCTCTAGATCAGCACTATTTGAACTTCCTGTGTTGATGGCTTCCTTTGTGGCTCAGAAGATAAAGAATCTGCCTGCATTGCAGGAGACCTGTGTTCAATCTCTGGGTTGAGAAGATCCCCTGGAGCAGGAAATGGCAACCCACTCCAGTATTCTTGCCTGGAATATTCCATGGACAGAGGAGCTTGGAGTCATAAAGAGTTGGACATGACTGAGTGAGAGGGTGCTGCCCAGTTCATGTGATGTTGGAAATGTTCTGGATCTGTACTAATACAATAGCCACTAGCCACATGTGGCAGTTGCATACTTGAAATGTGGCTAGTGAGAGTAAGGAATTAAACTTTTTTTTAGATTCTTTTTTTATATAAATTTATTTTGATCAGTTTAAATTTAAATAGCCACTTGCAGCTAGTGACTACCATATGGCACAGTACAGGTCTAGATTTTCAGCATATATAATTATATATAGGGCTTCCCTGATA
>SJYT01056231.1:0-67547 GCA_006410635.1 Cephalophus harveyi
AGAGTGGACTCATTGGAAAAGACTCTGATGCTGGGAGGGATTGGGGGCAGGAGGAGAAGGGGACGACCGAGGATGAGATGGCTGGATGGCATCACGGACTCGATGGACGTGAGTCTGAGTGAACTCCGAGAGATGGTGATGGACAGGGAGGCCTGGCGTGCTGCGATTCATGGGGTCACAAAGAGTTGGACACAACTGAGCGACTGAACTGAACTGAACTGAGTAATTTCAAGTCCCCTCTGTCCCTGGATCAGATCCAAGGAGGTGCTGACTGAAGCTGGGTTATTCCTACAGACCTCAGGGCCAGAGCTCTGAGATCCTTTTGCATGGAACAGATCTTCGTTACAGAAGACGACTGTTCTTAACAGGTGGAGAGGGGGCTTCCTGGGTGGCCCAGTGGTAGAGAGTCCACCTGCAGGAGGGGGATTCCACCCCTGCTCTGGGAAGATCCCGCGTGCCTCAGAGCAGCTAAGCCCGTGTGCCACCATTATCGAGCCTGTGTTTTCAGCCCGGGAGCCACAGCTATCGAGCCCTTGGGCCACAGCCGCTGAAGGCCCCGCGCCCTGGAGCTTGTGCTCCACCACAAGGGAAGCCGCGCAACAAGAAGTCCCTGCCACAGCTAGAGGAAAAGCCCGCGCAGCAATAAAGACGCAGCGTAGCCAGAGTAAATAAGTAAACAAATAAATCAAATCTAATGCGAAGTGTGAGACGGCTGCCAATGGGATGCTCCTTCTCGCATCTCCAGGGCAGCGGAAGGTGCGCGAGCCCGAGGGGTGGCCGCAGCCTTAGCTCCCTGCAGCGCGCGAGTGCTCTTCCCATCGGCTCCGCCCTGCTCTCTCCGGGTCGGGAGGTGTGGCTGCTCGTGGGTGAACGTTTTCTCTTCTCTCTGCGCCGACAGCTTGGGTCTCTGACTGGCGGCCCCGCCGCTCACGCTCATGGCCTCTGGGCTGTCCACGCGAGTATTCCCGTGGCGCCAGTTCACGTGATGGGCCCCTCCCTGTAGGTGCCCGGGAAAGCCTGCTGCACAGAAATTTGCTCCATAGATCCCTCTTTCCCAGAAAAGTTGACCTGGAAGACTTCCCGTCATCTGGACACAGAAAGCCCAAGTGGAGCTGGGCCTCCAGGTCCCATAGACCCAGTGGGGACAGAGCCAGCGGGGGTTCTGCTTCTCAGTGTTCACATCACAGTGCATGTTCTAGTTGTCTGATTAGATAAACTCTCCAAGATAAAGCGGCCGGTATCTTGGCAAGAGACATGGATTTTGGAAAACACATTTCCTCAAATTTAAAGTTTTAAGCCTCCTTTTCTCTCCAGCTTTGTGGAAGAAAATACCTTTGGCGAAGGCCGGGTGGGCTGGCACCTGTGCCTGCTCAGCCTCAGGAGAACTGGCTCATGCGGTAAGCACCAGCTTCTTCCAGATCCGATTAGAAGTCCCTGATTGTGCGATCCACAGTCAAACAAAACGCCCTCTGGCCAGTGTGCATTCTGACTGCTTGGCTGTTTGGTCCCACTGTGATCCTGCTTTAATGGTGAGCTCTGTGCCGTGAGCCGGGTGCTTATCTGAGAAGACCTATCTCGCGTGGACTGGCAGGCTCTTCCTGGAGCCCGTGGGTCACCCTCCAGGGGCTGTGCAGTCACAGTTGGGGTTGAGGTTGATTTCAAAGGCTCGCTACAGTTTCTAAGTGAACTTTTTGCCGTAACATCACTCTCGTTCATTTGACCTCCGATGTGCTTTCTCGAGTAGGAGGGAAGGGTCAGAGTGCTTCCGAGTGTGCCAGGAAAAGCGCCTTTGTCCTTGGGTTCCCTCGGAGAGCCCCGGCTCGTGGTCCAGAGTGAGTGCTGCACACCTGCCAGGGCGCTAAGCACCCAGATCCCGCCTGCCTCCGTCTTGTGAATGGCGAATCCACGTGCGACTGTGCGATGAGGAAGCAAAGTGCCTCTTCCAGGCGTTAAGTAGCCTTTGCAACTTGAAGTGTGAGAAA
Source organism: Cephalophus harveyi (assembly GCA_006410635.1). Lineage (NCBI taxonomy): Eukaryota > Metazoa > Chordata > Mammalia > Artiodactyla > Bovidae > Cephalophus > Cephalophus harveyi. Next base: position 1,983 of record SJYT01056231.1, read on the forward strand.
CTCACCAGCCGGGGACCAAGGCCAAAAGGTTTTCTCGCTGGCAGTTTGCTCTGTGGCCGGGTTAGGTGTGCGTCACAAATCTCACACCTCTGACAAGCCCAGCCGTCTGGGATGAGGACTGTACAGGCAGCTATTTCATTTCTAGACTGTATATAGTGTGGCCATAATATGAAATCTTACTGAGACTATTTAAAGCATGCTTTAGGGGCTAGTTTAAGACATGAGAAGATGTTTATGGTGATACTAAGTTTTAAAAAATGGCAGTATTAAGACTTCGTATTTTGCACGATATCAGTTTTGTTCTTGGTATACATGTCCGTGCTAAAACGCTGTAGGTGAGGCTTTGAGTGAGTCCATTACAGGCACTTTCTAACATTTTTCATATGTGAACAATGTGTGTGAATTATTTTTATAATAAGAAAAGGCATGCTATTGAAATAGCATAAGATTTTAAAAACCTTTATTTTTTTAAATAAAAAATAGAGAATGATATAATGAACCCGCATTCATGGACCATCGTTCAGCTTCAAAAATTACCAGTGATTGGCTACTTTTGTTTCACTGGTACTCTCATCTACTCACCCTGCCCATTTTATTATTTTTTAATTAATAGACTTAATTTTTTTAGAATTGTTTTACGTTCATAAAAAGTTAGGCAGAGAATTATGTAGAGTTCCCACATCCCCTTCCTGCCCAGTGTCTCCCATTGCTAACATCGTGCGTCAGTGTGGCTGGTGAATTGTTACTGTTGATGAAAGGACATTGAGAAGCTACTAGCTGGAGTCTGTAGCCTGCATTAGGGTCCACTCTGCTTTGTACAGCTCCATGAGCATAACTTCTTATTGCACAATTTATAGAGTCAGCTATTCCAAGACCATAAACGTCCGGGTCAAATCTACTACTTGAAGTTTCTAAACTGCCTTCTAATTATTTAGTCCAGGAACCAGTGAAGTGATGAAAAAGTCCTTGGAACCAACTGAAAATTATAACGTTGAGAAAACAGAAAGTGAAAGTGAAGTTGCTCAGTCGTGTCCGACTCTTTCGACCCCATAGACGGTAGCCTACCAGGCTCCATGATCCACAGGATTTTCCAGGCAATAGTACTGGAGTGGGCTGCCATTGCCTTCTCCAGGGGATCTTCCCGACCCAGGGCTCGAACCCAGTCTCCCACATGCAGACAGACGCTGTACCGTCTGAGCCACCGGGGACAGGAGACCAGACTAAACGTCCTGAGTGGCGCGGGCGTGTGCGCAGGCGCGCCTGCCTCTTTTTGTTTCCATGGGAACTAGTCCACCAGGCTCTTCTGTCTATGGAATCTGGCGCATAAAAGCATCCTTGGTGCAAGGCATCTTTGCCCGCAGTGCGGGCGGAGCTGTGGGCCGGGGAAGAGCGGCGTCCTGCCCTGAGCGGCGCGGGCCTGGAGGGGGCAGGACCGGCCCTCCAGCGAGCAGCAGCTCACCGCGCGCTGCTGCCGAGGAGGCAGGAGCGGGAGGAGCCCTAAGGCTTCCCGCCAGCGCAGCTGAAGCTAGAGCCGCAAGAGAAGCGAAAAGATGAGAAGCCGGCAGCCGCATTCAGCGGAGGGCTTCCCCGCGGCGGGACGCGGATGGATGCCCGGCCGTGACCTCGCGGCTGCCCTCAGCTCTTCCCAGACACCTGCCGGACGCTCGTTAGTCCAATCCTCCCGTGCTGGGGCCCAGGTCAGGGCTTGCGGAGCAGAGACCATTTCCCCCAGGACCTGTGCCACAAGTCACGAGTTTAATGCCTCTTCCTCCCAACCAAGCATTATTAGACTCTGGGATCAATAAGTGTTGACTCAGACCCCAAAATGTCATGCCAGTTGGTGCAGAGACCACTTCGACTGCTTGATATTGAGCAATACCACCGGCGGGCTTTTATTCAGACCCAGGCGTGCCGGGCCAGGCTGGGCTGCAGAGCTGGGAGCAAAACAGACCGCGCCTGTGCCCCGCGGCGCTGGCCTCTCCGTGGGCACCGAGGCTCACAGGGCACCGTGGTCTGCTCCTCCTGGGACCCAACCTGCCTTCACCGCACCCGATGTGTAACCAGAGGGGGACAAATCCTTTCATAGACATGTGACGGTACAGCAGGCCTGAAGCCAGAGTCTAAGTGCCCAATTTCCCGAATATTCCGCTTATTGCGATGGTGCGGCCCATCCCATCCCGAGCGGCTGCCGCTACAGAAAGAGCCTGCTGACTGCTCTTCCAAAACCAGTCACTTCTCACCCAGGAGAAGCATCAGACTCTCAACTCAGGACCACCTTGACTTCTTAAGATACTTTTCAAGTTAATCTGACAAAACCTACATATAAAAGCAACTAGCAAACTTTAAAAGAGAAATCTAGAAGGGACTGGTCTATGTTATTTAAGGATATATTTATGTTTCTGCAAAAAATGTTACCTGGTAAGAGTTCTAGATACAGCCTTACCTCCTTTACCATAAAGAAACACAAAAATTGGATCCTGTCAGATTCTCATAGAGATATTGCTGTGAGGTATTACACTAGGTACTTCCAACAGCACGAGGGTTGGCAGCATAACTGGCCCTATTTTACAGAGTGGGACGCCGAGCCCCTTGGGACAGATGTGACTGACATATGTTACCAGTCAGCAAGGGGCAAGATGGGCTTCCCTGCTGGCTCAGTGGTAAAGAACCCACCTGCAGTGAGACTCAGGAGACACAGGTTTGCTCCCTGGGTCGGGTAAATCCCCTGAAGAAGAAAGTGGCAACCCATTCTAGGATTCTTGCCAGGTGATACCACCAAGCACACATACAAGGGGCAAGACGGGTGTTTCCCCAGCCCCCCCCCCCCCACATTAGTGGCTCAAACACTGACAGTCATGAACACAGTCATGAAAACGCTCCTCTTCCAGCTAGTCCAGTCACCCTAGATACTGACATGAATTCTTCTTAACTATCGGAGAAGGCAATGGCACCCCACTCCAGTACTCTTGCCTGGAAACTCCCATGGACGGAGGAGCCTGGTGGGCTGCAGTCCATGGGGTCGCTGAGGGTCAGACATGACTGAGTGACTTCACTTTCACTTTTCACTTTCATGCATTGGAGAAGGAAATGGCAACCCACTCCAGTGTTCTTGCCTGGAGAACCCCAGGGATGGCGGAGCCCAATGGGCTGCCATCTGTGGGGTCGCACAGAGTCGGACACAACAGAAGCGACTTAGCAGCATTCTTAACTATACAGTTCACTTAGCAATACAAATAAAATTTAAAATGTACATCTTAAAATTAAGAATAAAAAACCAATACAACATAAAATGTTACTATACTGAACAAAACTTAGCCAACTGGGAGAGCATTTTGGAAATCACTAGAGAAATTTTCCCCATTATATGAAAGTAAGACAAAACTTTGGTTGGGACAAAATTACACTCAGTAAATTTTCGTACTCAAACAGCATGTAAATTTCTGTTTCACCAGTTCTGCTTTCTCATGAATTATGTGAGAACTTATTTTAATGGTTTTGCTTTACTTAAAGAAGGAATGACAGTGGTCTTCCGATCGTGTTTGCCTCCTGGGTGGAAAACTGTCATTAGGAGCAGTTCCAGAGGCGGACCTGCAAGCCCGCGGCCTTTCAGAAACAGCACGGGAGGCCTGGAGCGCGGCTGGCAGGCGCCTGCGTTGAGGCCGCTCTGTCTGCATCACTGCACCGGCCCTTTGCAGTCCATGACTCGGCACCATATCTCTTTGAAAACTTGCTCTGATTTCAGGAAGAAGCATTCTATGCCGCAGTCTCCGTTGAGCCCCTGACACGGGCCAGAAAATTGCTTTTGAGTGGTCAGGCGAAGCTGGCAGGCACTTCAGATCACCTGCACAGTACAAGGAGCCTCGAAGGATCATAGCCGCTGACAAATCTGGTGTTCTTTCTGGATGCCCCTGGAGAAGGAAATGGCAATGCCCTCCAGTACTCTTGCTTGGAGAATGCCATGGATGGAGGAGCCTGGTAGGCTATAGTCCATGGGGTTGCAAAGAGTCAGACACGACTGAACGACTTCACTCTCTCTCTCGACTCTAGATGCCCGAGACCTAGGGACGGGGTCACGGTCAGGGATGCTGATTGGAAACCATTTCTTCCTGACTGTGGACACTTCAATCTTTCTGCATTCCACATTTCTCTACATTGGTCTGTTTTTTGAGCATGGCCTATTTTACTTCCATGCAAATGTTTTCCCACAGTCCACCATCTCACTGCTGAGAAACTCGGCTCTAATCCCACCTCCCCCAGGAGCTTTTCCAGATCTTATCAGTCACCACCCCCTCCCCGTAGATGCCCATGAGTTTTTGTTCACATCCTGGTGGGCCTTGTGTCCTGTGCTTGCTTTCTCACTGGACTGCTGAGCCCTTAGAAGGAAGGCATCGTTCTTATCCATCTCGACTTCCTCCTCCCCATCCCCAGCCTCTAGTTTTGGCACAGTGTATGGACCTTGAAGGAACTCCATTGTGCTTGAACAGAAGTAAAGGACATTTGAGATTTTCTCTATCATGTGGTTGATGTTTTCTCTGTCCCATAAATAAGTGGAAATTGGCTTGGGATCTCTGGAGTGGTCCGTGGCCCTTATAAAATCCAAAGGGGAGAGAACCTTGGTTACAAGAAGAAATGGAGAAAGACCAACTTCTAATTTTCTCTGCCTCAGGTCAGATTATTACTTCTCTGAATTGCTCCAACTTGCTGAAATGGAAACTTCCTTTAATTTGGAAGAGATAAGAGTAATTTCAGGCAGATAAGAGCTCTGGGAAGCTATCATTGCTCACTGGTTTGACAGAGATACTGCTACAAAATGATTATGCAAGATTTTTTTCTATTTTGAACTATTAAAAAAAATCTAGGTTATTGATTTAAAAACAATGATCAGGATTTCCCTCTGGCACTATTGGAACCCAGAGTGTACAAAGGGGGCCTCTGGTGTTCCAGACAGCCTAGCATTTAGTAGATATAATGACTCACCGTCTCTTTGGATTCATCTGTCATTACTTGATGGAAATATTAGAGAGAATGAAGTTGTAAACTAGGATGAAGACCTCGTAAAGCAGTGAAAGACCCACGCAACCCTCAGTACCTTCTGCAACATTGAAAGAGGCCTGTGTGTTTCCCAGCAGCACCTCGCGGTCCTGAGACAGGCCTTGCCATCGCGCTGACCCTGGGGCGGCAGCGTGGCATATCCCGTGGTTCCCATGAAAGGCCAAACACCACCTGTCGTGGAGAGTCTATGCTGTGCTGGGGATGTTGAGTCTTGGGATGCAGACACATAAGAGCTTAGGGCATAGGGACCCTTAGGAGCAAAACGAAGGCATAGGGAGATCCCTGGGCCGTTTCCCTTCTGCTTCAGGGCACACTCCAGCCCCTAGAGAGCGCCGCCGAAGCCTGCCTCCTCACCCAGGGGAGGGGTGGGCAGCCTCTACCGTCTGCCTGATTTTCCTCCCTCACCACTCACTCCCCGTCATTCCCTCATCCCTCTCTGCACATAGGGCACCGTGCTCTGACTCCCTCCCTTATTTCGGAGGTGCTCATTTGGGGAATAAAAGGAGAGGGAATGGCTGTGGACGAGGCATGGGGTAGAAAGTCTCCAAAGATGTAGGTACCTTTGAGGTCATAGAGGAGGTCTCCTCCTCACAGGTAGGGACTCCCAACTGGCCGATTGGCCCACGCCACAACCAGACAGGAGCGGGAATTCTGCGGCTTCCCGTCCACTGTTCAGGGGCGAGTCTGAACAAGGTATGGCAAGGTTTCACCAGGTCATGTTCAGTTGTATAATGTTGGTATTTGAAAGGGTATTGTGTTTAGGAATAGGACTGCTTTATGCTCTGGTGGTGAGGGAGGCTGACCTGGGAATGAGGTCCAGTGCAAAATCTTTGTGTGACCTTAGATGTGTTATTAAACTCAAGTCTGTGTGCCCAACACCCAGCAAGACCAAATAATACCAAAATGTCAGAGTTTGGAGCAGAGAAAATTTTATTGCAGGGCCATGCAAGGAAATGGGTGGCTCATGCAGTTTCATAAGAAAGGCGAGGAAGAGATGTGGTTAGCTGTTGCAAACTTCTTGGTGTCAGATCCTCTGTTTTTTGAGGTCAAGTCATGATATTCCTGTAAACCTCACTGAATCAAATGTTATTCTCAGTTCTGGTAAGAAACGACAAGTCCCAAGGCTTGACTTTCAGCCTCTGAGGTCCAGGCCGTGGCTAAGGAGGGGAGGTGCCCGTGCAGGACAGCGAGCCTGCCTGGGAGGGTTGGTCCCACACCCAGTCTGGGTCCTCCCACCAGTGCTGAGCCCGGCTGAAGAGTCAGACCTTAGATGGGGGTGCCCGCAGGGCTGGATCCCACAGACCCTACCCAGCCGTCACAGTGAGGGAGCCAGGCACCCAGGGCCCAGCCGGCCCTTAGGTTTCATTTCAACTGGAGAGTCACTTGTACAGGACCAGCAGAAGCATGTGGTGTAGCAAATACCAGTCAGGTGAACTCCTAGCTCTCAATTGCCCTTTTTGGAGGCTGGCCCTGGCCGCAGAGGGGACCTGACGGATGAGGTGCAGGGTCCTTGCGGCTTAGCCCTGGCCTCTGGTCACCGCCTAGGGGCAGCCCGCTGCCCTCAGCTGGACCAGTTTTTGAAACCTGAACAGAGAGACTGAGACTGGTTGAAGCTGGTCTTTTAACGGCAGTGTGCATAGAGTCCAGTTGCTGAGACCGTCACGGATGGAACCCGTGGAGGCTGCCCTTGCCGTTAGGTCACAGCACTGGGGCTGGTGGGGGGATGCTCACCGCTGCTTCAAGTCCTGGGCCTGGCCAGTGGGCAGCTGTGGCCGAGACACAGCCAGCTCTGTGTTCAGCTCTGCAGGACACAGCCCTCGGCCTGACCCGGCCCCAGGGCATCTGGCGGCCCCGCGGCCCCAGGGCCTGAGAAGCTGCAATCCACCTCTCGCCACACCCTGCTGGGGGACCACTGCGAGCCTGACTACCAGCTGCTGTGCCCGGGGCCTCGCGGTCAGTGTCTGGCGTTCACGGTCGCCACTCAGGGCCGTGCCCGGCCCACCCCCATCCCACGCGGGTCACTTGCGAGCTGCCAGCTCGCCCCCCTCAGATGGTAAACAGGGGACGCTGAGGCACGGAGCTGTGTCTGCCTCTGTTTCCAGCAAACTCGTGATTTTTCGTCTCTCTCTGCCCTCCAAAGAAAAAAAGAAAGTCCAGGTAAATTTTGTTAATTCTTTTCTTAAAAAAGAGTCAATATAAAATTAAAGCCATAGAGGAGACTGAATTTCGGTAACACAGTTGAAGAATTGGTGGCACTCACGGCAAGGAGCGGAAGGGTTCAGCTGATTTTCTGTGGCTCTTGGTTGCTTGCTAGTCTTATGGTGACGGAAGTTGCACATTTTTTTTAAAGGATCCAAGAAGCTGCTGGACTTTTGGTTCTCCCAGCGGCAACCTGTCACAAACCAAGGATCTGATGAGTCTTCAAATCGCCCCATGATTCCAGTGGGATATATTTTTGAAAGATGTTTAGTGGTCAGTCATGAGTGTGGCAGAAACGGAAAGTTACAGATTCAGCGAGAATAGCATGTCTGTCTCCAAGAGACAAAGGTGTGTGGCACCACCTTCTGCTGAAAGCGCTGGTCTCCCTGTTGAGCTTTGCTCAGAATGGTAGTGATTTTGACTCAGTTCAAATTTCTTTTATTCTCTGAAGAATTTAATGACGCCACCTCATCAAGGGAACCCACACTGGAATTTACAGGAAGAGATAGTTTCTTACTGTAATTTCCCCCAATGCAGCAGTGTATTGTATAGGACGGATGAATTCTGAGAGTTCATGCCGCTATACTCTGGATTTCCCAGAGACTTGGGGAATCAGTCAGCTGGATCAAGTCCAGGAAATGCTGATGAGTGAGCCTGGCCCGGAAGCTATGGGCCAGTTTCACGCAAAAGATGCTGCTGCTGCAAAGACACCATTCATGGAAGCAGAGCTGGTGCCGGGCTCTGTCGCTGGGATCACGCTGCAGTCCTTGTGGGGATGCAGTGAGTGGCCTGGTCAGAGGGAACTCACTGGACTGTTCACGCCATTCCCAGAACCGGAATTTTCTCACAGTAGCTTTGAAACTAACTTTAGCTGGAACCCTTATAATGACCCGTTTAGGAAAGTTGTGAGTTTTAAGCCAGGAAAATTTTTGACCACCTTGTTTGTAAATCAGATTTTTAAATGTCCCACACTGCTTTCCTTGCCCCAGAAGACTGAAGTTTTAAATGCCTTGATTTGACAGTGGAGTTCTATGTTTAGTGGTTACAATTTTATTTTTGCCAATTTGGCTAAGAAATGACAGTAACAGAAGAACTGATTTAGAAAAATACAAACCACATATAGAAGGACATAATGGCTCCTTTCTATATGTTGCCATTGGCTCCTCCAGCGCGTGAAAGGGAAAAGGGGAAGGGAAGCCGCTCAGTCGTGCCCGACCCTCAGCAACCCCATAGACAGCAGCCCACCAGGCTCCCCCGTCCCTGAGATTCTCCAGACAAGAGTACTGGAGTGGGTCGCCATTGCCTCCTCCAGCGTGTGAAAGTGAAAAGTGGAAGGGAAGTCGCTCAGTCGTGCCCGACCCTCAGCGACCTCATGGACTGCAGCCCACCAGGCTCCTCTGCCATGGGATTTCCCAGGCAAGAGCTCTGGAGTGGGGTGCCATTGCCTTCTCCGATATTGGTACTGAGGTCCACGCTTTCCATAACCACCACCTCGAGATGCAGAAAGCCCTAGCTGTGACGACAGTCTAATCATTTTAGACTGTGTGTGCTACCATGCTGGGGAGTTAGGTATCTAGCGTGAATGCTCTCTTGCGTGTTCAGATATCCTACACCACTCTTGCTGTGAAACTGAAGTGCCTGTAGAAACAACACTTTATGGAACTTCCTAACAGATATGAAACAGCTCAGTGCGGTTTCGCACAGCGCCCTGTTTCTCCAGGAGTCGCCCAGGTCCCCATAGACAAGCTTCTGTCCTCACTGGGCGCTGGCCTCACCTAACCATCTGGGCTGGTCTATTCAATTGCTGTCAGAATTTTACATTCTGCTTACTGCTACTTTCTAGAACATATTCTTTACTAATATTGTTGAAACCAGTTTCTACTTCATACAGCTTTTTTTTTTTTTTTGCTATAACAATTAGCTTTCCTTCCACGAATCAAGTTCTCCTAAGAAAACAATTGCATTATTCATTTTTATTTTTTACTACTTTAATATTATTGCTCCCTGCATTCCTAGTCCTTTAATTGATTTTTTTTCTTACCTGTGTGTCTCCCCTCCCCGCCTCAAATAAAGCAATACACTGTACACTGTGGGTTTATACTAATCTTATCCCCCATAGGGGAAGCTGGGGTAGATCTTGGACTTAATAGTCATTTAAGGTTTAGATAATTTGGCTTCCTTTTAATTGGCATGGGCTCTTTTGAAAGATAGTGACAAAATAAACCTATTTTGTTGATTATCAAGGATGACCCGTAGAGTATTATAGATTGAGATGTGGGTGAACAGACATGACTATACAGAAATCATATGACATCTTGTGTTTCAAGTAAATGAGATTCAGTTCAGTCAGCTCCTTTCCCTGGACTAGGCCTTTGCTCATGTGTAGAATAGTGGAATCCAGGATTGATTGTCACTGAGTTTATTATCAGGGAGACTGAGTGTAAAGGCTGTACTGGATTCAGTACATCAAGCTGGCTTGGGTCATTCACTTTGACTTATATATTAGCAGCCATTTCCATGAGATTCCAGTGATAATTTCCTGTAAACCTTGTTTTAAAGCAGAATCAGCGTCTTTTTCATCTTGTGACTTACCCTATGATTTTGTGATGCATGTGACAGTGTCTAAATTCATCTGCTCCCCCCCGTGTGTTCCCCTCACTGTGGCTTCACAGGATCGAGTGAATGACGGCACAGGAAGGCAGAAGTCTGTGCACAAAACATGATGTCCAGTGTTCCAGTAGAGTTGATGGGAAATGCCTGGAAACATAGGCTTTCAAGAGTTAGCATCTTTTAGCTGTATTTGCAAATACTGTTAGAGAAGGCAATGGCACCCCACTCCAGTACTCTTGCCTGGAAAATCTCATGGATGGAGGAGCCTGGTGGGCTGCAGTCCATGGGGTTGCTAAGAGTCGGACACGACTGAGCGACTTCACTTTTCCTTTTCGCTTTCATGAATTGGAGAAGGAAATGGCAACCCACTCTGGTGTTCTTGCCTGGAGAATCCCAGGGACGGCGAAGCCTGGTGGGCTGCCGTCTATGGGGTCGCACAGAGCTGGACATGACTGAAGCGACTCAGCAGCAGCCGTGGGATTTAAGCAGCCAAGAGAACAGCAAAGTGGACTGAATTCTGTATTTCTTCTTGTCCTCAAAATGTTTTATTTTTATTTTTGTGTTGATGCAGTGATGTTTGGTTTATTCTGCATTTATAAATGAACCACATTTCATTGGTGTCTCTAAACATGAAATCTACTTTGCTTGAAATCAAGTGGTTGGGATACTGTTTTGGCTTAAAGCATATTGTTGATTGAAACCTTCATTTGAGAGGCTTTCAATCAATGGGATCAGCTTGAGTCTGTAATTAGCACAGCACCTAATGTTTTGGTGTCCTGGTTTTAAGGATCAGTGTTCAGAATAGATTTTGTTCTTATACAGCACCTAGTGGATATGATACCATTTGTTGGCTCAAAGTCTGTGTTTTTCTCCTTATAGGTTTAAGAATTGTATCTAATGTTGGAAAGCTGTACACACTGATACTCACTGCAGCACAGCCTGGGAAGATGAGCACTGTAGCTTACAAGGGATATAAATTCATCTTAGTATAATCGAAGAGAGAACATTTGGTGCCATAATTTCTCCCTCATGGTGTTGGATTTGAACCAGTTGAAATGCGTTTCTGTACAACAATGTAAGTGTCAGTGAAAGTTTGCTCAGTTGAACTGTGCCTGCAGGCTTGTTTTCTTTGCAGCGGACGCCCAGTCCTGTGCGTCCATTGCCACCAGTCACTTATGAGCTATGAACACTTTCCCACCTATCTCCTGAGACAGTGCTCATTCTATTAGAGGAAGAAATGATCTGACGTGAGAGACACTGGTGGTAGAGGGTAGGGAAGGGTGTGGTGGAAATCCAGACGGTGGGCGTGGTCTATAGGACCCAGACCTTGGAGGGTGGGCCCTGGAATCCTCAAGACAGCAGGTGCAGAAGTGGTTAAGGCCAACCTCCCTTCCTCGATGTTATCTCTGTGCCTGTGCTGTGAGCACTGTTCCGGGCTGGGCTCTGTGAGCAGCGCCTGCCTTCAGGGACTCACCTCTCCCGCAGGGCCGGGGCAGTGGGGCTGAGGCCGCACGTGTATTTGCAAAAGAGAAGCGTTCCCTGCGCCTGTGAGCAGCGTTGGCTGTCGTTTTCCTTCGGAAAGGGTCTGTCCTGAGGGGGCTGGCCTTGCCTTTGTGAAAGGAGTTCAGGAGCAGACGGAGTAAGGCTTCTCCTCACCAGGGTGTTCTCCTCAGGTCCCGTGGCTGCTGACCCCTGGGTGGCCAGGGTGGGTTTCCCCTGGAGCTTCCAGGTGGGCAGGCAGCGGCACTGACGGGGCTGGTGGCGGTCAGGCCCGGAGCCACAGGCGGGCCTGAAAAGCGCAGCCCGGGCGGTGGGGCGGGGATTCTGGGTCCAGGGCATCCTCTCCCTGGACTAGAGAAGATCCTTGCAAAGCAAACCATAGGCAGATGTTTCTAATGAAGCCTCTAGAATGGTGGTCATTTCTATATGCCTTAGCCTGGCCTCCTTATCATTTTGCATCATGCAAACAGGAATTTTAGACAGGCATACCTCTTTTATTACACTTCATTTTATCAGGCTTTGCAGATTTTTTTTTTTTTTAAACAAATTGAAATTTTGTGGCCACCCTGTCTTGAGCAGATTTGGACAGCATTTTCTCACTTTGTGTCTCTGTGTCACATTTTGGTAATTCTTGCAGTATTTCAGATGGTTTCACTATTGTTATATTTGTTTTGGTGATCAGTGATCTTTGATGTTACCATTGCAATTGCTTTGGAACTCCATGGACCACGCCCGTGTAAGACAGTAAACTTAACTGATAAATGTGTGTGTTCTGACTGACATGTCTCCCTGTCTCTCTTCCTTGCCCTGGCCTTCCTATTTCCCGAGACACATGAACCTTGGATTTAGGCCGGTTAACAACACTACCATAGCCTCTATGTGTCTGAGTGAACAGAAGAGTTGTATGTCTCTCATTTTAAATCAAAAGCTAGAAATGATTAAGCTTAGTGAGGAAAGCGTGTCCAAAGCCAAGACAGACCCAAACTAGGCCTGCTGCGACAGTCAGCCAAGTTGTAAATGCAAAGGAAAAGTTCTTGAAGGAAATGAACTCCAATGAACATGTGAATGATAAGAAAGTGAAACAGCCTTGTGACTGATCTGGAGAAAGTTTTAGTGTCTGGGTAGAAGGCCAGCCCAGCCACAGCACTGCCTCAAGGACAGCTGAATCCGGAGCAAGAGCCGCGCTTTCCTGCACGTGTGCTTTCTCGAGGAATCAGCGGGAGGGAGGGAGGATGCGCAGAGCCTGCCCAGTGCCCTGCTGGCCTCGTGCTCCTGCAGCTCCAGCCTTGCTGACCACACCCCGGCTTACCCCTCAGGGAACCTGGGGAGGCCCTGCACCGGGGCGCAGGAGGGGAGCCTGGGTCCAGCCTGCCTTTCTACATAACCCGCGTGTCTGCTGTCCTGACACTCGCAGAGGGGCTTCACTGTAACTGATGGATGCTTTGGTTTTCTTAGTCACTTCCTTTTTCCTCTCCGTGAGTCATCATTTTCTTTAATTCTGTGAAGGCTGAGAGAGGTGACGAAGCTGAAGAAGAGAAGCTTGAAGCTAGCAGAGGCTGGTTCATGAGGGTTAAAGAAGGAAGTCACATCAAAGTGCGTGTCTTTAAGAACAGTGGTGGACTTCCCTGGTGTTCCAGTGGTTGAGACGCTGTGCTCCCAATGCAGGGGTTCCCGAGTTCTGTCCCCAGTCAGGGAACTAAGGTTCCCCAGGCCGCAGTGCAGAAAAAAAATGTGATTTATGGGAAGAGATCAAAAATGTCAACATGAACAAGCATTTGAAAGAAGTTGATTCCAACCTTCATGAATGACTACAGGGGGTTCAAGACTTCAGGGAGGAAGTAGCTTCCGATGTGGTAGAAACAGCAAGAGCACTAGAATTGGCAGCGGAAGCTGAAGCTGTGATTGAAATAGCGCAATCTCATGATAGACTCTGACAAACGAGGAGTAGCTCCTGAAGGATGAGTAGAGAAAGGCTTCCTGAGAGGGAATGTACTCCTGGTGAAGAACTGTGAAGACTTGGAATGATAACAAAAGATTTAGAATATCACATAAACTTGGTAAAATGATAGCAGAGTTTGAGAGGACTGACTCCAGCTTGGAAAGAGTTTCTACTGTGGGTAAATGCTGCCAAACCACTGCCTGCCACAGAGAAACTGCTCACGAAAGGAAGAGTCAATTAAAGTGGAAATTTCACTTTTGTCTTATTCTAATAAACTTTGGAAGTCACTCTAACCTTCAGCAACCACCACCCTGATGAGTCAGCATCTATCAACATCCAGGCAAGACCCCCCACCAGCAAAAAGGCCACAGCTTCCTGAAGGTTCAGGTGGCCAGCATTTTTTTTTTTTTTAGCAATAAACTATCTTCAGTTAAGGTGTGTACAGTTTTAGGCATGTTATTGTCTACTTAATAGACTACAGTATAGGGTAAATGTAACTTTCATATGCACCGAGAAACCAAAAAGTTTGTGTGACTTTATTGTGATATTTGCTTTATTCTGTGGTCTGGAGTGGAACCTGAAAAATCTCTGATGTATGCCTGTATTGATTATTATTTCTAATCTCTGATAGAACTTAGTATAATATTCTGTGCATTAATTCTGACTAATGGACTTATTTTTACCTTACTTTTGATGAAAACTGTTACCCATGAGAGTATCTACTTAGGTTTTGAAAAAGACATTAGACTTTTTCCTTCTGTATATTATTTGATATGTATTTTATATAACATATGTCAATAAAGAAGCCCAGTATAAAATTGAACACCTATGAACTTACCACATAACCTGAAAGGCTGTCTTTGTGTTCCTCCCAGCTCTTATCTCTCCTTTCTTTGAAATCCTGAGTTTTATTCTTAGTATTTACCCATAAAGGCTTCCCTGGTGGCTCAGTGGTAAAGAATCTGCTTGCATTGTAGGTAGGGATTGCAGGAGACTTAGGTTCAATCCCTGGGTTGGGAAGATCCTCTGGCAGAGGGAATGGCAACCCACTCCAGCCTTCTGTCCTGGAGAATTCCATGGATAGAGGAGGCTGGTGGGCTACAGAGGGTTACAGAGTCAGACATGACTGAAGTGACTAAGCACGCATGCATATATCCATAATTGCCTCATAATGTCTGAATCTCCAAACAGTATAATGCTTGGATTCAGAAGACACTGACTTTGTTTGGGAGAATGTGGTTCAGTGATTAGAAATAATGGTTTTAAAACCAAACTGACTGGGCTAAGATTTCAGATGGACTGTTTCCTAGCTTTGTGTTCCTGAATGCATTATTTACCCTCTCTGAGCATCTGCAAAGGGGAGTAATTCTTCCCGCCTCGTCTCCCTCCTGAGGATTTAAGGGAATAGGAATTAGTTAAGGACCTGGTACTTTCCTTGGCTACCCCCTTGCTCCTCTGCCTCAGACTCCCTGGGAGCTCCTGTGAAGCGCACTCAGCCCCTCACCACTGGCACCGACTCCAAGATACCAGCCTTAAAGCAACAGAGGATGAGAAACCCATGCAATGAGCAAGAGTGCCAGGCTGTATTTACAGCCCTTAATCTGTCCACACAGGGAGACAAACGAGGCAGCAGCGGGCAGTGGGCGCCATTACTGGGTCATCAATCAGCAACCTGCTTGGCCTCGGCAGGAAGTCATCCTTCATTTTCTGATGAGCAGAGAGCTGCAGAACCTTCTATCTGTCCTCCCTCGTTCTGAACCAGTGTGACAGATGCGATTGTCCTCGCCAGGGTTTTCCCTCCCACGGCGCCTTATCCAGATAAGTGACCTGGACGCTGCTGCCCCGTGATCTGCTGGATGCAAGAGTCTGAACTCGGAAGGAGTCCGGGGCCAAAGGCTTCCAGGGCTGGAGAACTATGCCAGAAACCCCAAAAGATAAATGAAGGCTTCTGGAACGAGATGAGACGAGGAATAAACTATTTGTTTTGAGAATGGACATGATGTTCCAGAAAAATCAACTGTAGCTGCCAAAGTAACCCTTTTAGAGTTCACAAAGAACCGCATCAGGGCTCCCACGTGTGAGCATGTGCTCAGGGCGTATGAGGCTTCACAGTAATGAAGTGGGGCAGGGTCACTGAACCCCTCGAGCAAGGAGGAGCCAGAGGCCCAGAAGGCAATAGTTAGTGTCCAAATGAAAACATTTAGGAAGAGGCTGATTTACATTTCAAACCAACATCTGTCTGATTCCAAAACTCAGGCGTGCTCTATGACACCATCTGTGTTCCTCAGCAGGCTGACAGGTCACCATCAACAAGACAGACGCTGGCCAGCAGTGTCTCGACCACCGATTGCCCACTGCCTTTAAACAACCACAGATCCTTTGGGCTGAACAGATGCTGCGTGATGCATCTTTGGCCTTGTTACGTATATCTCATCTTAGAGGCCTGTTGTCTCTTCTTGAAATGATTTCAGCTTGGCTAAGGTTTAAAGGCAACGACACATTCATTGTTGGAAGTGAGAGGGAAGTCCGCCTTTTCCCCTGTACTGATGAGACAGAAAGACTGTCTCAACCATTTCATCACAACAGGAGACTTTCAGGAGAAGCACATGGCCGAAAGTTCTAAAAGCAGAGGGGAGGAGGTTTAGCTGAAAGAAGCAGGGGAAGGTGTCAATGTGGAATCTCCAATGTAAGTTGACAGGTAAAGACCATGAAATACGAAGGAAATGAACAGAAAGCATCGCTTTGAGTCCTTGGGTCTCGGCAGAAGAGAAGGCTCTGCAGCCTGGAGCTGGGCGGTCAGGTGACTGGGCTTCGGTACCACCGAGCCTGTGCAAACGGAAGCGCCGGGTCCAGGACGGGGGAGGGGCAACAGAGTGACTGAGGCCACAGTTGAGCTGTTTCCCCAATGAGAGACTTAGGGCTGGAGGTGGCTATTGTTTTTGCCAATCCATTGTGCTTAGGGTGAGGGTCTCATGAACAATATTTAGGAAATATCTTAAATAGTCTTAGATTTATAACTAAAATTATCGCCACAAAATCATTTGTAAGTTGTATTCTCTGATAGAATTAAGAACCAATTTATTAGTATCTGTAGAGAGTAGCTATTCAGATTAGAGGAACGAAGGTTAAGCACTAAGCTATAATTTTTTTCTTGTGTCACTTCTACTCCATCCATTCCATCCTTGCTTTAACTGTCCCCTCCCAATGAATTATTTAAAAGAAAACCCAGATATTACATTATTTCATTAATAAATGCTTAACTGTATATTTGTAAGAGAAATGGGTTATTATTAAAAACATGCCAATTTTACCTTTATCACACTAAAAATATGAAAAATAATCCACTAATATCATCTGGTAGCCAATCGATGGTTAAATTTCCCAATTCTTTTTCAGTTAAAAAATGAATTAAAGTGCACTATATATATATATATATACATATTATATATATACATATATAAAATATACTTCTCTCCCAACCAAAAGTCTGTCTCCCTTTTCCCCTTGTTATTTATCTGTTGACGAGCATGGGTCATCCGTCCTGCAGAGTTTCCCACATTCTGCACTAGCTGGCTTTACTCTGTGGCGCTGCTCCTTTGTCTTGTCTTGCTTAAGTTAGTAATTAGATCTAGAGGCTTATCAGATTTGGATTTTTTTCTAAAACTATTTCCCAGTTTGTGTCCTTCCTATTGCATTTCATCAGGAGCACTGGAAAGCTGGCACCTTTATTTTCCCCTTTCAGGATGTGAAGATTCATCAGTGAATTCAGGCGATATCAGCCTGATCCATCCAGTAAGAAGTTTCTCATCAACCTTCCACCCAGTGGATTTGGCAGCTATTGATGACTTTCCAGGCTCATTGTTTTATTAGGGTTGCAAAGTGGGGATTCTCTGTAACAGTAATTCTCTCTGCATTTATCAGCTGTAATTATTTTATAAATAAGAACTTTTGATCATCAGTTGGATTTCCTAAAAGATAGTTTATCCAGGAATGTCCAAATAAATGATTGGTTCTTTCCAGCTATTTACTAGTTTTCCAGAAAATTCTTTGGTTTTCTAGCAATCTCCAATGTGAACATTGTGGCCTTTTTTTTTTTAAATCATTATTGACTTACAGATTTTAAATTCTTTGATATAGTCCAATTCATTGTACTTTTTGATGCTTAAATTGTCCCATCCTTGGCAATTCTTTCAAATTGGCTGCTGGGCCCTTTGACTTTTTTTTGTTGTAGTCTTGGTTAGCTTCTTTGCTTTCTTTGGGCCTCCCTGGTGGCTCAGAGGGTAAAGTGTCTGCCTCCAATGCAGGAGACCTGGGTTCGATCTCTGGGTCGGGAAGATCCCCTCCCCTGGAGAAGGAAATGGCAACCCACTCCAGTACTCTTGCCTGGAAAATCCCATGGACTGAGAAGCCTGGTAGGCTACAGTCCATGGGGTTGCAAAGAGTCAGACAAGACTGAGCAACTTTACTTCACTTGGTTAACTTCTTTGCTTTCTAATACAACAGTCTAGAATCATCTCAAACATTTCTGCAGGGACCTGAATACGAAGGTCTGCATGCTTGGAGTGATTATTACTTGGTTTTCACTGCTTTAGGTATTTTCAGTGGAGATATATTTTTTTTACTGAGTTAAAAAGTACACATTTCTTTTTATTTGAATAAGAAAAATAGGTTATGACCATCCTGTGGATAGGCTTGTTTTCGGGCTTTGTAGTCTGTCCCATTGATCTATGTGTTTGTTTCTACGCTGATGCCATATTGTTTTGGGCACTATGGCTGTGTAGTATAGTCTGAAGCCAGGGAGTGTGGTACCCACAGCTTTGTTAATTTTTCTCAAGATTACTTTGATTACTCAAGGTCTTTTGTGGTTCCATATAAATTTTAGGATTATTTGTTCTAGTTCTATGAAAAATGTCATGGGTATTTTGATAAAGATTGAATTAAATCTGTGGATTGCTTTGGGTAGCATGGGCGTTTTAATAATATTCATTCTTCCAGTCGGTGAACTGAGGCAGCCCCCGCCCCATGCGCCACCTGCGGCCCCGTCCGTGCCTCCCGGTTTCCAGATTTAGGTCTTTCACTGTCTTGGCTGGTTTGTTTTCAGATATTTTATTCTTTTTGATGCAATTTTGCTTATTTATTATTTTTTAATGTCTTTTACTTTTTACTTAAATTTTTTAATTTTTAAAAATTTACTTATGTTTAGTTGAAGGTTGATTGCTTTACACTACGGTGCTGGTTTCTACCAAACTGCAGCTTGAATCAGCCGTAGGTTTACTCATGTTCCCTCCCACCTGAGCAGCTGTTTTCTTGCCTTTTTCCAGTATTTTATTATTAACGTATAGAAAAGCAAGAGATTCCTGCATATTAATTTTATAACCTGCAATTCTATGAATGAATGAATGAATTATTTCTAATAGTTTTTTTCTGAAGATTTTAGAGTTTTTTAACTGTACTATCATGCCCTCTGTGAATAATGACCATTTGCCTTTTCCCTTCCAATCTGGATGCTTTTTATTTCTTTTTCTTATCTGATTGTTGAGACTAGGACTTCTAATACTATGTTAAATAGGTGTAGAGTGAACATACTTGTCTTGTTCTTGATTTTAGAGGAAATGTTTTCAGCTTTTCATCATTGAAAGTGATGCTAGCTGTGGGTTTGCTATAAAGCAAATGACTAATAATGGAAATAAACATAATTAAAATTAATGATAAATAGTGTAAGGGAAAGAAGGAGCAGCCTCAAAGGGATTTTTAATAGATCAGAATGAGGGGCAGAGAGAGCCTTCCTGAGGAAATGATCATTAGGGTGGTGACTGAAGGAGGAGGTGGGGATGGGCCGGGCAGAGATGGGGACGGAAACGCGGCAGGCCGGGTGAAAACGATGGGAAAAGGGAAGAGACAGAGAAGGGACCACTCTTCAGGCTGCGAAAGGATTGTGAGGCTAGATCCCATGAGCCAAGCGGAGGGGCCAAGGGGTGCAGTGGGAGGTGTGTGTCGGGGCAGTTGGCAGCCGTCTGCGGGGCCTGGGGACTCAGCACTGAACCAAGAGGACGCCGCTGAGGAGCTCGAGCGAGCGGCGCGGCCCTATTTACCCTCTGCTCTATCGCCCCAGCTCTGGGTCCGGCGTGAATTGGGACGTACGAGAGCAGAAGTCCTGAGAATAGCCGCAGAGAGGATTGACTGCCCATTTTCAGGGAATTCATGACCGTGGTTCAACCTGAGGGGATGGGGTGGAGGTGGAGGAGAATGAGGTGGAGTCCGTTGAGAGGCAGATGGATCAGAATTACGGGATGGAAGGATTAGACTAGACGAGAAAGAAGAGGGAGGTCTCCAGGATAACTCCTCGGCCTTGAGCATAAGCGGCCGGCTTACTAACGGTGACACGGAAGAGCGTTAGGGTGCAGGTGGGAGACCATCGCTCTGGGGCATTCTGATCTGACTGCGAGAGACGGGACGCAAGCGCCTGCTCAGTCACGCCTGACTCTTCGTGAGCCCCTGGACTGTAGCCTGCCAGGCTCTCCTCCATCCACGCAACCCTCTAGGCAAGAGTACTGGAGCGGGCTGCCATCTCCTCTCCAGTGGATCTTCCTGCTCAGGGATGTAACCCGCGTGGCCTGTATCTCCTGTATTGGCAGATGGATTCTTTACCACTGAGACCTGGGAAGCTGAAGATGGAGATATTGGGAAATTGATCTGAGTGCATGTCCTTGAACCTCTGGGGGTATCAATACAGAGGTCGTGACACAAGCAGGACAGGAGAAGCTAACCCAGAGGAAGGGAACCAAGTGAGCAAAGAGGTTCTAGGACTTAATTTGAGGGACTCCAGCATCATCGGCTCAGGAGGAATAAAGAGCTGGCCAAGAAGATGGGGTTATTTTTTAGCAATAGGAGAGTAAAAATTAATTTTCCTTGATTTATATTCATCACATTCCAGAACAAAAGAGATCCTAGAGATATGTAGTCTGCCTCCTCTATTTAATAGAAAAGAGAAGAAGTTGTAGAATTTGGAAATGAGAGTCTACTGCCTTCTAGCCCTGTACAAACAGTGACTCCTGGAGTAACTGATCCAGTTACTGATCACACCAAAGGAGAAAGTGATCAGTCTAGTCCTGCCCATAATTTGTAACTGATTCTATCAAGATATAATTCACACTTAATTTTTTTCCACCTCCAAAATTAATGCTTGTCCTTAGGTAGAAAAATTAGCTTGCAGATGCAGAAAAAGTGCAGAGTTAAAACTATACAGTCATGCCTGACTCTTAGAAGTCCTTCTCTGAGGTGCAAGATGGTTGTCTCTTCCTTGTTCTGCTAGAAGCACTACGGCTCCCTTTGAACATCACCACAGTCTTCTTCGGAGCAGCTTGCAGGTCTTCCAGGTCTGAGAACTGAGCGAGCGATCACAGGAGGCATGGGCAGCTGGGCGCGGCCGTCACCGACGCTGCGGCCTCATCTCCTCCCCCCTCCCCTAGGCTTGCGGTGGCCTTCCCTGGTGGCTCAGCGATGAAGACTCTGCCTGCCCATCCCTGCGCCAGGAAGATTCCCTAGAGAAGGGAATGGCAACCCACTCCAGCATCCTTGCTTGAAAATTCCGCGGACAGAGGCGCAAGCTACCGTCTATCGGGTCACAGAGAGCTGGCCGCGGCTTGGTGACTACCCAGCGCCACCAGGGCAGGGGGAGGCCTGCGCGCCTCGGCTCCCCGGGGTCAGGCGAGGCCGTGTGATTCCTCCTGGGGAGCGAGCTATGAGTGGAAATAACGCGTCCTCTCCAGACCAGAGCTTTTACTTGCCGATGTGAGGGCTCCGTGCTGTTCTTGCCCTCTGCTGCGATGCCTGGAGTTCTGGAAACAGAGGCGGCTTCATCACGCTGGCTTGCCAGTGACTCCGAGGAGCGGAGCCCCCTCGCTAATCTAAGCTGGGCATGAGGCGTGAGAAGACACCGAGCTTTGTTATTTTAATCTACTGAGATTTGGGGGCTGGGTGATACTGTAGCACAACTTTGTCTTATGCTGACTGATACCTGGCTACTCTCGTCTCTTTTCAGGGGCGTAACGGGCAGCCTGTATGTTTAGTTCTTCAAGGAAACAGACCGCGTTCCCCAGATGGGTTTGCCGCCCTGCTGGAGGCATCGCAGCGGAGGAGCAGGGCTGCCCGCCACTGCTCCATCTCCTCCCGCGGTTTCGGGGCACACGCGCTGCCTTGTTCCCGTTAGGGGCCAGTGGGTCCCCTTTTCAGTGGCCAGCAACAGAAGGCTAGTACAACCTCTGGGTCAGATAGGGATGGGTTTCAGTTCTTGGCTCCGGATCTCTGAGATTCTGTTTTCCTTTTCTGCATATACCACGGGGTTGAGGTGAGAGGGAGAGAAACACTGGCTGTGAGGAAACTATATTCTGGATTCTTTCGTGGCCCATGTGAGTTACCCCTGCTGCTACTGCTGGCCGTGGTGTAGACAGGAGAAAGGCAGAGGACAGCTACGTGAATGGAGAGGCGGCAGATACACCCGGCTGATCCTTCATGGGCTTCCCCGCTTACCTTTTCCCACAGAGAATCAGCTCTTTCT
Organism: Cephalophus harveyi; assembly: GCA_006410635.1. NCBI lineage: Eukaryota > Metazoa > Chordata > Mammalia > Artiodactyla > Bovidae > Cephalophus > Cephalophus harveyi. The sequence goes on from SJYT01056231.1 coordinate 23,840, forward strand.
ATTGCAGATTCTCTTTGTTTGGTCCTCTGTCTCTACTCTGGAGCACTCAGCTCTGGAGATAACCCAGCCACTTCCAGGGCAACATTTCTCATGATGATAGATATTAATAATCACAAGTCAATTTTTCCCATTATAATTAGTTACCATTATTGTTACTGGTTGTGACGTGTGATTACTGTTTGTATATTATAATTATGTCCTTATGCTGTGCAGGATTTGAGGTTCTTCTCACAGCCAGTCAGTTTACTGTGTGGCTCCTACTATTAAAATCATTCCTGAGGGAATCTGCAGGGTGCAGACATTCCTGGAATCGGCTGCGGGGTCCCTGTGAGCGTGTCTGCTCCGAGGGTGGCATAAGCCTCGTGTTTCGGGGCTTGTCCGAGCTCCATAACACAAGCCAACCTGCAGAGCAGAGCAAGCAGCCAGCCAAGCGAGGCTCCGCACCTCAAACATGGATCACTGAGGCCAGAATTTACAGGTAATAGGTGACGGGGGATAAGAAGGAAAGGGATGCCCAGGAACTCCACTGAAGGAGTGGTATTTCATCTGTGTGGGCTCTGAATGTGGGTTAGTAGATGCAGCTGGGGGAAGGACACTCCTCACTGAGGTGGCAACTTTCACAAAGGGGCTAGTGTGTTAGGAAATGTGCCACTAAGTTGTATCCAACTCTTTGCAGCCCGTGGACTGTAGCCCGCCAGGCTCCTCTGTCCATGGGATTCTTCAGCAAGAATACTGGAGTGGGTCACCATTTCCTTCTCCAGGGATCTTCCTGACCCAGGGACGGAACCTGCGTCTCCTGCATTGGCAGGTGGATCCTTTACCACTGAGCCACCAGGGAATCCACTGCTCCGCATGTTCAGGAAATGGTGGACACTAAACGGGTCCACAGACTGCATCTGCCGCTCTTACCATAGGCCCTGGCACCCACGGCGGCGGATGTCATAGCCATACTAGGTAAGATCTGCAATCCAGCTCCATCTGGATGACTATGCGGAAGTGAAAATGGAGCGATGGGCTCTATCTGCCACCTCCCCAGACAGTCACTGGAGAGAGGAGACAGTCACTGAACTCCTCAAGAGGAAAAATGGAGGTGACCCAGGGCAGGACACATCCTGTGTCTGTCAGGGGAGGCCAAGCCTAGACATAGTTTTTCCTTGTACGAGTGAACATTAGGAAGAAGCTTCCATGGCATGATCCTGCAGCTCAAGGAGAAGAGCATGTTATCTAGAGGACTTGGAGAAAGGGCGGACCTCTAACTCACTTACAGGAAAGAGAAGAATGCTTCAGAAGACATCTGCTTGGTATCCTTACAAAGGGAACAGGAAGACTTGCTGTTTGTGGAATGAGACTGGAAAGCTTCAGGGAGAGCATGTGGGCTTTGGGGAGGGCAGAATCAAACTCAGGGCTGCGAATGAAATGCCTTAAAGTTTTGTTCACCTGCTTGTAGTTGCCTTGGTGCAGAGAGAAAGTGAAAGTGAAGACAAGAATCCTGGAGTGGGTAGAAGGTTCCCTTCTCCAGGGGATCTTCCCTACCCAGGGATCCAAACCAGTTCTCCCACTTTTCAGGCAGGTTCTTTCCTAGAGCCACCGGGGAGGCCCAAGTGGTGGAGAGAGAAGTCCACGTGAAATCAGAGGCAGTGGCAGAAGTGGTTCCCCTCGAATCAAGGGAGGCCTTGACAGTGCCCCAAGAATACTGAATATAAACTATTCAGCACTGTGCTTAAACCTCTTGTTATCTCCATCTCCAATTCTTAATCCATTCCTACCTCCTAAACCCTATGGAAACTCACCTGGAAAAAGGGAATGCCTAGAAATTCCAGCTTTTCCATTCTTTGACTGTAGCCTGAGAGATTCTAATTGGAAGCCAGTGGTCTCCGACAGATCTCACGCAAGGCTGTGTGGCCTTCCCTTTGTAGGGATAAGCAAATAGAAAAAACACACCACACACCTGGTTTCATTTGGAATCAGAAGAACAGACTGACTTGAAGTAAAAGTAGAACTCACCTAAAAATCTGGATTTGAACTCTCAGTAAAATGTAAGAGTATGTCAAGGCTGTATATTGTCACTGTGCTTATTTAACTTGTATGCAGAATACATCATGAGAAACGCTGGACTGGAAGAAACACAAGCTGGGAGAAATATCAAGAACCTCAGATATGCAGATGACACCACCCTTATGGCAGAAAGTGAAGAGGAACTAAAAAGCCTCTTGATGAAAGTGAAAGAGGAAAGTGAAAAGGTTGGCTTAAAGCTCAACACTCAGAAAACAAAGATCATGGCATCCAGTCCCATCACTTCATAGGAAACAGATGGGGAAACAGTGGAAACAGTGTTAGACTTTATTTTTTTGGGCTCCAAAATCACTCCAGATGGTGATTGCAGCCATGAAATTAAAAGATGCTTACTCCTTGGAAGGAAAGTTATGACCAACCTAGACAGCATATTCAAAAGCAGAGACATTACTTTGCCGACTAAGGTCCGTCTAGTCAAGGCTATAGTTTTTCCAGTGGTCATATATGGATGTGAGAGTTGAGATTGCAGCCATGAAATTAAAAGATGCTTACTCCTTGGAAGGAAAGTTATGACCAACCTAGACAGCATATTCAAAAGCAGAGACATTACTTTGCCGACTAAGGTCCGTCTAGTCAAGGCTATGGTTTTTCCTGTGGTCATGTATGGATGTGAGAGATGGACTGTGAAGAAGGCTGAGTGCAGAAGAATTGATGCTTTTGAACTGTGGTGTTGGAGAAGACTTTTGAGAGTCCCTTGGACTGCAAGGAAATCCAACCAGTCCGTTCTAAAGGAGACCAGTCCTGGGTGTTCACTGGAAGAACTGATGCTGAAGCTGAAACTCCAGTACTTTGGCCACCTCATGAGAAGAGTTGACTCTTTGGAAAAGACTCTGATGCTGGGGGGGATTGGGGGCCGGAGGAGAAGGGGACGACCGAGGATGAGATGGCTGGATGGCATCACTGACTCAATGGACATGAGTTTGAGTGGACTCCGGGAGTTGGTGATGGACAGGGAGGACTGGCGTCGCAAAGAGTCGGACGTGACTGAGCGACAACTAAGCTGAACTTTGTCCTTTCTTTCCTTTGTCTACCAGAGTTACTCAAAATGCAACAAGATAAAAAGCCAGAGATAATGAACTAGAGTGCAAACTGACACACTTCTTTCTTCATCAAGAATGTCTTTCAATATGAAAGAAAAATGTTAGCAGGACTGAACAGTGTTTCATAATGAAGTTGGTTTGCATTCTAGGATATTCTCCTTATCTTACCATCAATCAGAAATAGACATTCCATACACCATGCTGTTCTAGACCACTGAAGTACCCCCAAATAACTACTCCACAGCTCCTCATTTCATTCAGGCCCTGGAACAATGTCACTTCCTCAGAGAAGCCTTCTCTTCCAAAATGCTGCTTCTCTCACTGTCCCTTTTTTCCTTGCTTTAGTTCCTAAGTAGCATTTATCATTATTTTACTGTATATTATGTAATTATATTGTTTAGATTGTGTCCCCCCTACAAAGCAAGCTCAAGTAGGACATGAGCTTTGTTTTATTCAGTTGTATCTCCTGTGCCTAGGAAATTACCTGGCTGACACATACAAGGTTACATAAAAAGGAAAATGAATGAACAGGAATATAATAAACACATCAATATCCTATATTTTGTATTTGTATAATAAATCATTGCACTTCTTTTTAAATGTTCACTTTCCTTATTTTAGATATGTTCCTTGTAAATGATATTGTTGGGGACGGGAAATTTTCCACCTCTACTCCCCTTAAATTCCTGTGGCTGGATTACCCATAAAATTGACACAAGACAGATTAGCAGCAGAAAAAAATATTGTTTTTCTCATTTTTATATTGATTTTTATTGGTGTATAGTTGCTTTACAATGCTGTTTCAGTTTCTGCTGTTTAGCAAAGTGAATCAGCCTTACATATACATATATCCCCTCTTTTTTGGATTTCTTTTCCATTTAGGTCATCACAGAGCACTGAGTAGAGTTCACTGTGCTATAGAGCTGGTTCTCAGTTATCTATTTCATACACAGTGTTTTATATATATATATATATGTCAGCCCCAATCTCGCAATTCATCACACCCCCTTTTCCCACCTTGATAACCATAACTTTGCCCTCTACATCTGTGTCTCTGTTTCTGCTTTGCATATTAGTTCACCGCTAACATTCTTCTAGATTCCACATACAAGCGATATTATACGATATTTGTTTTTCTCTTTCTGACTTACTTTACTCTGTATGACAATCTCTAGGTCCATCCACATCTCTGCAAATGGCACTATTCCATTCCTTTATATGGCTGAGAAATATTCTATTGCATATATGAACCACATCTTCTTTATCCATCCTTTATTGACGGACATTTAGATTGTTTCCATGTCTTGGCTATTTTAATTAGTGCTGCAAAGAACATCGCAGGGCATGCATCCTTTCAAATTATGGTTTTCTCCGGATAGATGGCTAGGTGTGGGATTACTGGGTCATATGGTAACTCTAATTTTGTTTTTTTTCAGGAACTTCCATACTGTTCTCCACAGTGGCTGTACCAATTTATATTTCCACCAGTACTGCAGGAGGGTTCCCTTTTCTTCACACCTTCTTCTGCATGTATTGTTTGTAGATTTTTTGATGATGGTCATTCTGACTGATGTGAGGTGATACCTCATTCTAGTTTTGGTTTGCATTTCTCTAATAATGAGCGATGTTGAGCATTTTTTCATGTTTGTTGGCCGTCTGTATGTCTTCTTTGGAGAAATGTCTATTTATGTCTTTGGCCCGTTCGACTCCAGCCAGAAAGGGATAAGGCAGCCACATCTGGGGAGCCCATACTCACCTTGATGGGTCCCCCTCTAGTGCCCTCGGAGGCAGGGGCTGGCAGGAAGCTGAGTCAGACTGGGGTGCGCTCGCTCTAGTGGGAGTCTCTCCTAGTGCCTGCAGAGGCAAGGGCTGGCATGTGGGGAGAGAGTCCATGATGGCGGCCCCACCTTTTGCTTGCCTTTCAACAGGGGTGCCTCATTTCCAAGGCAGATCTGCTTCCTCTAGGATCATTCCTGGCTAGGGAGCTCCTTACTTCTGTCCCTTCAGGCCATCTCTGTGAAACCAACAGCCGTCCTCTCCCTGGTCCACTCTCCCACACTTTCGCATCCTGCTCCCTCCAGCATGGGCAAGACACTTACCTCAGCCTGGGGTGCCCAGTGTCAACTCCCCAGGAGGCTTTGGCAGGGGTGGTGCATCAGTCCCTGGAGCTTATTTGGGCCAGAGAGAACTTGGCTTGAGGGGCAGGTGGGCCCACTCAGACGGGTACCCCTCCCAGTGCCTGTGAAGGCAGGGGCCTGTGGGTGCGGAGGGGGGTTACAATGGCCGTCCCACCCCTTCCACGCCACTCAACAGCAGCACCTTTATTCTATGGTGACCAAGGTTTCACCCAGAAACTTTCCTGGTCAAATTTACTCCTGTCCCTTCAGGCTGTCTCTTCACATCTAACAGTTGTCCCCTCCCAGGGTTCACTCTCCAAACCCCATATTCCAGCACGCAGCCCCCCTCCATACAAGGAGACACATGTCTAGGCTGGGGTGCATGGGGCTGCAGCATGGACCGTGAGTGCAGATCTTACTCTGTCCTGCCTTCCACTGACCAGTTGCTGCATTCCCCTCTGATCGCCCAGGGCTCCCTCTCTGTCTCAGCTGATTTTCCCACCACTGTGAGGGGACTTCTCTGAGTGCAGGAACCTCTCCTCACCTTCAGCTCCCCTCAGGGGTGCTGGTCCCTTCTCATTTCCTCTTTTTGTTTTTCTTTCTTTAGTCCTACCTGGTTGTGTGGGGATTTTTCTTGTCCTTTTAGGTGTCCAAGGTCCTCCAATAGTATTCAGCAGGTACTCTGTGAGATTTGTTCCACTTGTAGATGTATTCTTGATGTATCTGTGAAGAGAGGTGAATTCCATGTCCTCTTATTCCACCATCTTGACTCCAGAAATAAATTTTAATTCATGTACCTAGAGGTCCCATAGAAATAGGACCACAGGGGCTTTCCTGGAAGTTCAGTGGATAAGAATCCACCTGCCAATTCAGGAGACATGAGGTCGAACCCTGATCCAGGAAGACTCCAAATGCCAGGGAACAACTAAGCCCTTGCACACACAATTGAACCTGTTCTCTAGAGCTCAGGAGCAAAAGCTACTGAGTCCCTAGAGCCCATGCTCTGCAACAAGAGAAGCCACCGCAGTGATAAGCCTGTGCACATCAGCAATAAGCCTGTGCACCTCAGCTAAAGAGTCATCACCATTCACTGCAGCAAGAGAAAAAGCCTTGCAGCAACAAAGACCCAGGACAGCCAAAAACAAATAAAAATAAACTTTAGAAAAAGAAATGGGACCTCAGAAGTGACCAAAGTAGGCAGGTTTTATACCTTTTTAAACAAAGAAACAATACATGTGTGAGGAATTGATAGGACAAAGAAAGTTAGGGTTTGGGTGCTCAATTAGTGAAGAATCTAAACAGAGTTTGGACCTGGGGTAGTAACTTGAAGTAGCAAGGTTTGTTGATGCAGGCTTCTCAGCCTGAACTTCCTAACTTTAGTGATAAGTGTGTCCTACCTCCTGAAGCAGGGAGCATATCTTTCACTTGGGAGATTTGCTTTACAGGGAAGCAAGAGGGTCAGTGTCCCCCTCGTTTTGACCACTTCATAAGTAAGTTTAATTCAGAATAATCAATGTGCCATTGAGGCACATTTTGGTGTGACCTCCTCTGGGCCCCAACTATATATATCAGGGATTTGGGGTTGTTTTGTTTTTCTTTTAAACCAATCTACAGTTTTTTTCTGTTTAATCGGGGATTTTAATCCACTTACATTTTCAAACATATTGATATGCTTAACATATCAAATATCATTCTTTCTTTCATTTTAAAAATTTCTATTCTCTTGCATTTTCCTATTCGACTATATGAACTGTGTTTGAAAAGCTATCTTCCCCCTAAGTGTTCTGTAAGTGTTTTTTCTAATTCTTACATAAGGAAATGAAAGACTAATTTGATTTCTCCCAGCCTCCCTATCATTTATTATTATTAATTGTTAACTTTTTCTTTTCCTATGCCCTCTCCTAACCACCTTTGGTTTTCAATATATATTTTTTTCACCTCCATATAATCTTTCTGTTCTAAAGCTGACTTCACAAATACTTATGATAAAATCATATATATACAATGAACTAACAATTTCACTAGAAGTTAGAATTTCCTTCTCAATCAGGCAGAAAATCCATTTCAGAAGAAGGCAATGGATGTAATTATTTTTGAGTGATCCATTTTATGTGAACTGCAGTGTATTTTCATACATCCTACAATATTTCAGTTAACTAATCTCATCGCGAATTTTTGAACCAAGCAAGAAATAGGATGAATATTTTTTATCTCAGGCCACACATTTTAAAGAAAATTTTACAGTTATAAACCATTGTCATGATCTAACAGTCTAGGGCATGGAGAGGGAACACAAATCATGCTGCTGCTGCTAAGTCGTGTCAGTCGTGTCCAAGTTTGTGTGACCCCATAGACAGCAGCCCACCAGGCTCCCCTGTCCCTGCGATTCTCCAGGCAAGAACACTGGAGTGAGTTGCCATTTCCTTCTCCAATGCATGAAAGTGAAAGTGAAGTCACTCAGTCGTGTCCGACTCCTAGCGACCCCATGGACTGAAGCCCACCAGGCCCCTCCTGGGATTTTTCAGGCAAGAGTACTGGAGTGGGGTGCCATTGCCTTTTGCCTAATGAATACTTTTCTATATGATCATTATTGCTATTTCACTAGAGAGAAGTCTCCTGCCACTTTTCTCCTCATAGTCTCACAAGAGTAAGGAGCAAACCATAGCTGACTTTAGTTTTCTACTTTATAGGCTGATACAAGAATGATCACGTGGACCTATGAATTTACGGTGGAATACAAATCCTACTGGTGGAAAAAGGCAAGAGGGAGTTATTGCTTCAGTTCTTGAACTTTATACCTTGTTAGAAGAATTCTTCTAGGGTTTTGCATTTACTTCCTCTAGTGTATGGATGCTATTCATGTCTAGTTTTTAGTATTGTAAAATATATTTGTATGTTTTACTGTTCATTTAAATAGTAATTTGGGAGCAGGAATAAAAATGCCTTTTTCTCATGCCACCATCTTGCTCAAAAGCATTTTCTTTGTATTTTGCTCAGTAGCAACCATGCTAGCAAAAGTCTGAGAAATAGTTCAGGTAGCCAGTTTACTAGTTGGTCACCTTATTTATTGAATGCTGTTACAAGTCAATTTTGATTGCTATGAACTCACAAATATAACAATCTCTGCTACTGCTGCTGCTAAGTCACATCAGTCATGTCCAACTCTGTGCGACCCCATAGACGGTAGCCCACCAGGCTCCCCCGTCCCTGGGATTCTCCAGGCAAGAACACTGGAGTGGGTGCCATTTCCTTCTCCATACTTATACATATCTAAAAAGTAATTATTGATATAGACTAGGTGATGAAGAAGAAAGAAGGGAGAAGTAAGTGATCATTTTTTTATTCTGCTTAACCTGTGAAAAGAGGATGAGAGATGTGAAAAGAGAAACAAAGTCTTTTCTTAAAATCTATTATCCTCCAAAAATCAAGTTAACCAATAAACACAGAATGTATTGAAGGAGAAAACAGAAAGGCTCCATCTTGAAAGCAAGACTCCATCTTGGGCCGGACTGTGGACTTTGAGCTATATGCCCAGTATCTATGGAAACAACATACCAACTGGAAAACTAGACCCCCACCCCCGCCACTTTATGGAAGAGCCCCAGGGCTCATACCTAGACTTTCCATCATCTAAAAGAATATCCTAATTATCTGTGTAACCAAATAGAATCCTAAATTCTATTATGGTTATTGGGGTATGACCACAGGCCTACTGATAATTGTCCACTGTTAACTACCTAGGCTTAAGGCATACGCATCATGGGTTAACTTTGATTGTATCTTTCTTTTCCTCTGTTCTGACTAGTTTCAAAGAATTTGGGGAGGTGGGCTTGAGCACGTACACTCAGGGTATATAAGGTTTTCACAAAAACTGGTTGGGGTCCTTGGCTAAGAGGAGACTCTGCCTTGGGCCCCTCAGTGTAATAAACTACATTCCACTATCTGCGTTGTCCTTCTGAGTGAGTTTGTTTGCCAGAACGTGTGTTTACAACAGTATGAAAATAATAACTATCAATAAGCTGAAGAAGAAGACAAATCTGTATATCTGTTCTCAAATTCTGATTAAAATACTGTTGGCTTTCATGACTCCAGTATTTAAAATCATGAATTAATTTCCCTATCACATTCTATGTGGGCAATTCAGAAAAACAAATAATTTAATTTTAATTGTCCTAAACCTTCCCTTCGGATGCCTATCCATTACATTACTCATCTTTCTTTCTGACCAGAACTGTCAGGAGACAGATTCTCAAGGAAATAATCAGCAGTTTTCTGTCACGTAGATGGCTCTCGGGTTACAGGGGATATGTGGTTGATTTACATAGATACCTCTGGCCACTTAATTAATAGATTTAAGCAAGACTCAAGGCTATAACTAAAGTAATGCCCTTGTGGCATTAATTTTAAAGAACAATAGTTCATTACTATAATAAAGCATCACTATCATTAACAAATTGGAGAAGGCAATGGCACCCCACTCCAGTATTCTTGTCTGGAAAATCCCATGGGTGGAGGAGCCTTGTAGGCTGCAGTCCATGTGGTTGCAGAGAGTCGGACACGACTGAGCGACTTCACTTTCACTTTTCACTTTCATGCATTGGAGAAGGAAATGACAACCCACTCCAGTGTTCTTGCCTGAAGAATCCCAGGGACGGGGGAGCCTGGTGGGCTGCTGTCTATGGGGTCGCACAGAGTCGGACACCACTGAAGCGACTTAGCAGCAGCAGCAGCAGCATTAACAAATAATATATTTATGTTATTAAAGCCATGTTAATGTAAGCAAATAGCAAGGATTAGCACCCTTTCTGAATTTGTTAATTTGCTCACAAATCACAACTATAAGAAATATAAAATCCACAGTTTCATAGTCAACCCTAAAAGAGGCTCTCTAGCTTTTGCTATTAGCTATGACATTTGGGACGTTGTTCGCAGACTTGCAGGGAGTGTTTGGAAGGATAGAGTCTGTACTCTAGAGTAGCCTTAGGAAGTGAAGGTAATTTGCAGAGTATAGGTTTATATTCAGGAACTTGAGCCGTGGGAGATGCCTGGAGAAGTGGCCTGGGAACAATATTCAGTGGCGCTGGTGGTGGGGTAGGCAGAAGGATATTGGGAATGCATGGGGTGAGCAGACAGATGGAGAGTTGGAGGGTGTCTTGGAGATTTAGTTAATTTCCCTTTACTTCTAAGTATAAATCAGAGGCAAATCAAATCTGAAACATTTTATTTTCAAAAACTAAAAACTTCTTCATTTTTATTCATATGAAAACCCAAGGTAGTGCCAAATATATAAAATGTGTGATTGCATACTCCAAGTCTTGTGATTCTGCTGCTATTTCCTCACTAAGCTTGGCTACTTCTTGCTCACAACTATTACTAAGTGCATTTTCTATTTGGAAACAACCCAGGTGCTTCACAGGGAGAGAAGAATAATTCAATCTCATTTGTGTCACTCTGGCACTTTGACTGTCTTGTTCCGCTGATTTCAGAGAGAGAGAGCAGTGAGCAGCAGCTGGAAGCAAGATCGGACACTGACCACGACAGTGAGAATGCCAAATCCTAGCCAAGAGACCACGAGGGCCAGCGACTAAAGTTTGGGTCCCAGTTTTTTCCTGCCTTGGAAAAAAAAAATGTTTTTTGACAAGCAGACAGAAGGTAGAGAGGAAAGTAAGGCGTTTATTACAAAAGCAGAGTACATGCATGGGCAAGCTCAGATAAAAGTCGTGCCTTTGGGAAGTATGAGTCATTTATAAGGGGGTGATCTTCTGGGTATTTGCTTTCCTCTGACCAGTCTTGCTTTTTTCTTTGACTCAGGGCCCTCCCTTTTTGACCGGGAGGAGCCTTTCTGCCATATGCGTAGTTAAGGTCTCACTGACCCCAAGGATGAGAACTATGTCTCTTGATCTTTTAACTAAGCAGTATTTAGCCTCTTTCTGCCCCTGCCATTACTGCTATCTCAGAGTGTCCACCAAAGACAAAGGCCAGCTATTTATCCTGTTCCTGGTGTTATTTCTACCTGGAAGTATAAACAGGAAGCTAGCTGTAAATGTCTAGCCTATCTCAATACCAAGTGGCCTAGATTCAAATGTTGAGTTAGCAAGAACGTTCAGGATCTGTTAACTTCTTCCATTTTATAGATGATGAAACCAGGGATCAGAAAAAGTAATGGATGTGGCCACAGTGAATACATAATTCATGACAGTGCTAACTTCAGAATCTGGTCTCCTAGATCTTTGAATCAGCTCTCTTTAAGTTTAGAAAGAAAATCTAAGAGGCTACAAAGTAACAGCTACCACATTTTACTGAATTCCAAGATCTCAAAAATTTTATGTATCACTGAGAAAAAGACAATTAACCAATTATAAAATGTCATCAATTGTAAGGAACATTCAATTTTGGAGATGTAGCTCTAAAGGCTTCCATCTTAGAATTGTTAAAATATGGTAACATATTGGCGTTCCCTCCAAATTAGAAACTGATCCAGGTAGTATATACTATTCTTACTTCTCAGGTGAAAACAAAGCATAGCACCGCACTCAACAGCTTTGATTAGTTTTGTTTGTTGCCTTCTCTATAGTAAGTCTTCCCTAGTAAGCTTATTCTATATCAAGTATTCTATAGTATATGTATTTGACTCTATAGTATTTGTTTTGTAAAAATGCACTTATATTCTGTACACTTTTGCATATTTTTAATTAACTTAGCAGAAAGTACATTTGCTATGATTGATAAATAATATATTGATACATTATTATTAACTGAAGTTCATATTTTGCATTAGAGTTTATTATTTGTGTTGTATCATTCTGCAGGTTTTGACAAATGCATAGTGTCATGTATGTATCCTTATAGCTTCGTACAGAATAGTTTCACTGCTCTAAAATTGCTCATGTTACCTCTGATAACAGCTCATTTTTTGCTCTCTCCATAGTTTTCTTTTCCAGAATGTCATATGGTATCCAGCCTTTTTAGACTGGTTTTTCTCACTTTCATTTAGCACCTTTCACTAAATGTGCATTTAAGTTTCTTCCACGTCTTGTCATAGCTTGATAGCTCATTTCTTTTTATCATTGAATACTATTCCACTGTATGGATATACCAGACTAATTTTTGGAATCTATGAGTAAAACAGTGCATGCTTTTTGTGGACATGAGGTTTCAACTCATTTGTATAAACAACAAACAGAGCAAAATATACAGAGCAATTGCTAGTTTTATGGTAAGTGTAGCTTTGTAAGAACGTGTCAAAGTGTCCTCCAAAATGGCTGTACCATTTTGCATTCTCACCAGGAATGAGTGTGAGCTCCTGGTGTTCCACATTCTCCCTGGTATTTGGTGTTATCAGTGTTTGATATTTTCACCATTCGAATAGGTGGTAATGGTATCTCATCATTATGATTGCAATTCCCTACTGACAATGAAGGGCTTCCCTGGTAGCTCTGCTGGTAAAGAATCTGCCTGCAATGCAGGAGACCCCAGTTCAATTCCTAGGTTGGGAAGATCCCCTGGAGAAGGGATAAGTTACCCACTCCAGTATTCTTGGGCTTCCCTGGTGGCTCAGACAATAAAGAATCTGCCTGCAATGGGGAGACCTGGGTTGGGAAGATCCCCTGGAGGAGAGCAAGGCAACCCACTCCAGTATTCTTGCCTGGAGAATCCTGTGAACAGAGGAGGCTGGTGGGCTACATTCCATGGGGTCGCAAAGAGTAGGACACGACTGAGTGACTAAGCGTAGCACAATGACAATGATGTATGATGTTGGGCAACTTTTCATACACTCATTTTCCATTTGTATATCTTTTTTGCTGAGGATTTTCTGCTCAGATTCTTAGCCCACTTTTTAATTGGGTTGTTTGTTTATTGTTAAATTTTTAAAGTTCTTTGCATATTTTACTTCTTTAATTTTCCAAAATAAAACATTTTACATAATTCACAAGTAAAATTATTTAAATAATTAACAAATTAAAAAAGCATGAGTAGTTTTCATCAGAAATTTTCATTAGCAATAAAAATAAAAGTAACCTCTAAATAAAATAATAACTTTAGTTCTATGCACTGTTTAAAATATGTTGTTTTTGAGAAGATTTTTTTTAAGCACCAAAAAAAATTCTTATAATGTTAAGTTGCTAACATCAGATAAATAGTTTTCCTCCTTCCAACCCTGATGAATAATGCATGATTGACTATTAATTGGCTAATAGTCAGAACCAAGTAAAATAATTTTTCCTCATTCAACAATCAATTTACAGACAGGAAAGAAAGGAATTTGGAGAAATACATACAGGTAACCAGACAGAAAGTCTCAGCTTATATATCATCATTGTGTTTACAAATGGCAAAAACAATTTGCAGGTTTGGTCAATTTCTGGAAAACCAATTAAACATTAGTTCTGATCACCAGAACTGGATCAAATGGTCAGTTCTCTCTAGATATCCTGTGTTAGGGGATCTTTTTCAATCTCTTTGTATACAATTTGGGTTTTCCTGGTGACTCAGATGGTGAAGAATCTGTCTGCAATGCAGGAGACTTGGGTTGGATCCCTGGATCAGGAAGGTCCCTTGAAGAAGGAAGGGCATGGCAACCAACTCCAGTATTCTTGCCTGGAGAATTCGATGGACAGAGGGGCCTGGTGGGCTACAGTCCATGGGGTCACAAAAAGTTGGACACGACTGAGTAGCTAACAATTAACATGTATAAAATTTATGTAAAACAGGATCAACAGTATTTTTAATAACACTTCCATGAGAACTTATTTCTAAAACTCTTTAGTTATTTCAAGTGTTAATTATGATGAAATAAAAAAACCAAAGTAAATCAATGCCTGAAGAACACAGAAACCATATCTCTTAATCCACTTACTAAAATGGTACAACAAAATAGTATCCAAAATAAGATCATTTCAAAGGCAATGTTCCTGCAGTCATCTGACCTAACTAATCTGTAGATATGAGGTTAGGAAGGTCGACTTTCTCTTTTATGGAGAAAAACTGAGGCCATAAGGTACATATACCTCCTCCTTCACACTGTCATACCTGTAGATATGAATGGAGATCAGCAATGAGGTAAGGGTTAGTGTTACATGTATTTCTAGGTTATAAAATGAAACTAAAGGCAAATGATTTCTTTACTAGGATGCTTCAAGTGTTGAATCAAAATGCTGTGTATCAAATATATGTATAAATTAGCAGAGCTGTTTGAGAAAATAATAGTAATTTTAAACTAATTAAAAGTAAGTAAGGCCTATGAGGGGAAGTAAAAGAATAGAAATTATCATATTTTATAATTTAATTTTTTTTAAATAGTCTTTTTTAGAGTAGTTTTAACTTCATAGCATAACTGAGAGGAAAATACTGAGATTGTCCATATGCATTTTTTCCCGCATATGCATAGCCTCCTCCATTATCAACTCCCCCACCAGAGTGGTACATTTATTATTATAATTACTGAATTTGCATTGACATATCACTGTCACCTAAAGCCTGTAGTTAAAGTTTACTAATCTTTTTAAAAAAATGAAATTCAAATAAATGATGACAGGCCCTGGCCCTCAGTCTATGACAACTGCCTTACTGGCTCCCCTCTGCCCACATGTGCCAAGCTATCTGCTAGAGATAATTTCCCATCACTGTCTTCCACGATGCCCTGAGCAGTCCTCTATCTTTCAGATCAGTTCAGTTCAGTTCAATTCAGTTGCTCAGTCATGTCTGACTCTCTGCGACCCCATGAATTGCAGCACGCCAGACCTCCCTGTCCATCACCAACTCGCGGAGTTCACTCAAACTCACTTCCATCGAGTCGGTGATGCCATCCAGCCATCTCATCCTTGGTCGTCCCCTTCTCCTCCTGCCCCAAATCCCTCCCAGCATCAGAGTCTTTTCCAATAAGTCAACTCTTCGCATGAGGTGGCCAAAGTACTGGAGTTTCAGCTTTAGCATCATTCCTTCCAAAGAAATCCCAGGACTGATCTCCTTTAGAATGGACTGGTTGGATCTCCTTGCAGTCCAAGGGACTCTCAAGAGTCTTCTCCAACACCACAGTTCAAAAGCATCAATTCTTCGAGCTCACCTTTCTTCACAGTCCAACTCTCACATCCATACATGACCACAGGAAAAACCATAGCCTCGACCAGACGGACCTTAGTCGGCAAAGTAATGTCTCTGCTTTTGAATATGCTATCTAGGTTGGTCATAACTTTCCTTCAAAGGAGTAAGCATCTTTTCATTTCATGGCTGCAGTCACCATCTGCTGTGATTTTAGAGCCTCAAAAAATAAAGTCTGATCCTGTTTCCACTGTTTCCCCATCTATTTTCCATAAAGTAATGGGACCGGATGCCATGATCTTCGTTTTCTGAATTTTGAGCTTCAAGCCAACTTTTTCACTCTCCTCTTTCACTTTCATCAAGAGGCTTTTTAGTTCCTCTTCACTTTCTGCCATAAGGGCGGTGTCATCTGGATATCTGAGGTTGTTGATATTTCTCCCGGCAATCTTGATTCCAGTTTGTGCTCTTGCAGCCCAGTGTTTCTCATGATGTACTCTGCATATAAGTTAAATAAGCAGGGTGACAATATACAGCCTTGACGCACTCCTTTTCCTATTTGGAACCAGTCTGTTGTTCCATGTACAGTTCTAACTGTTGCTTCCTGACCTGCATATAGATTTCTCAAGTGTCAGGTCAGTTGGTCTGGTATTCCCATCTCTTTCAGAATCTTCCACAGTTAATTGTGATCCACACAGTCAAAGGCTTTGGCATACTCAAGAAAGTAGAAATAGATGTTTTTCTGGAACTCTCTTGCTTTTTCCATGATCCAGCGGATGTTGGCAATTTGACCTCTGGTTCCCTGCTTTTTCTAAAATAAGCTTGAACATCTGGAGGTTCACGGTTCACATATTGCTGAAGCCTGGCTTGGAGAATTTTGAGCATTAACATTGCCTTTCTTTGGGATTGGAATGAAAACTGACCTTTTCCAGTCCTGTGGCCACTGCTGAGTTTTCCAAATTTGCTGGCAGATTGAGTGCAGCACTTTCACAGCATCATCTTTCAGGATTTGAAATAGCTCGACTGGAATTCCATAACCTCCACTAGCTTTGTTCGTAGTGATGCTTTCTAAGGCCCACTTGACTTCACATTCCAGGATGTCTGGTTCTAGGTAGTGATCACACCATCTCTTGGTCATGAGGATCTTTTTTGTACATTTCTTCTGTGTATTCTTGCCACCTCTTCTTAATATCTCCTGCTTCTGTTAGGTCCATACCATTTCTGTCCTTGATCCAGCCTATCTTTGCATGAAATGTTCCCTTGGTATCTCTAACTTTTTTGAAGAGATCTCTAGTCTTTCTGATTCTATTGTTTTCAACTATTTCTTTGCATTGATCGCTGAAGAAGTCTTTCTTATCTCTTCTTGCTATTCTTTGGAACACTGCATTCAGATGCTTCTATCTTTTCTTTTCTCCTTTGCTTTTTGCTTCTCTTCTTTTCACAGCTATTTGTAAAGCTTCCCCAGACAGCCATTTTGCTTTTTTGTATTTCTTTTCCATGAGGATGGTCTTGATCCCTGTCTACTGTACAATGTTAGGAACCCCCGTCCATAGTTCATCAGGCACTCTATCTATTAGATCTAGTCCCTTAAATCTATTTCTTACTTCCACTGTATAATCATAAGGGATTTGATTTAGGTCATACCTGAACGGTCTTTCATGTCAAGACTACCTTATTTATCTTTTAAAACTTAGATCCAATTAAACCAAAGATGTAGTCAATGTTAAACCAACTGTTTAACCAACTGTTGAAAAATACTAAATAGCATGGAATATCCATGCCAGTTCCTTTGAGTTTGAATTTGTTTTTTTAAAAAAGGAGACAAGTTGCAGCGTTTACCATTCAGACCTTGGCTATCATCACATCCCTGAACATCCAGCTTGGAGGTGCATTGAAAAACAAAGTCAATACTACTTGATGTTCCACTTGTAATTCATTTTCCGTGAAAACCTGAAAGGCTCGATAATGCGTTATAACTAGGAAAACAGCCTGTTTTAATTCTTACAGAACTATTTGATCTATTTATCATGTTTGAAAAAAAGCTCTTCTGTTTAGATTTCTCAACAGTATGCAATGCTTGCTTTGCTAATTTGCCA
The DNA here is from genome assembly GCA_006410635.1 of Cephalophus harveyi. Taxonomy (NCBI): domain Eukaryota; kingdom Metazoa; phylum Chordata; class Mammalia; order Artiodactyla; family Bovidae; genus Cephalophus; species Cephalophus harveyi. Next base: position 41,201 of record SJYT01056231.1, read on the forward strand.
ACATTTGGTGTTCATCTCATCTGTATGAAAGTTTATCAGAGCCTTGTTTTTATGAGTTTCATGCTTAATAAGGAACCAAAGCAGATAGTCTGTAGGTGTGTTCCAGCTTTGTTCTTAGTGGGGTATAGCAAGGCATAAGAGGACACATCAAGACTTACATTCATTCTATCTAGTAATTGAATGCAGTCTTTCTGTAGGATAATCTGCCCAAACCCCATTATCATGCTGATGAAAAGAAAATTGAATTATGAGCTATAGCATCCAAACTGCATATCCCTGAAACCCAGAACTTCATGGACATGGAGATAGCATGATAATAGGGATTATCATGAAGCACAAATGCCATTTACCTGGGGCAAAACTATGGTGGAGATAATGAAGATAATGGCAACCTCCTTCAAAAGATCCCATGTGTGTACTGCTACACTCACTGCTCCCAACCCTGCAGCAGGCCACCACCAATCCACGCCTCCACTGGAGACTCAAGACCCTCCGGGGCAAGTCTGGGTCAGTCTTTTGTGGGATCACTGCTCCTTTCTCCAGGGTCCGGGTGAACACAAGGTTCTGTTTGTGCCCTCCAAGAGTCTATTTCCCAGTCCTTTGTAAGTTCTGGCAGCTCTGTGGTGGGGTTAATGACGACCTCCTCCAAGGGGGCTTACGCCATACCTAACTCTGTTGCACCCAGAGCCCCTGTCCCTGAGGCAGTCCACTGCTGACCCGGACCTCCACAGGAGATGCTGAAACACAGTTTCTGCTGAACACACAGTCAAAGGCCTTCAGCTTAATTCAGTTGCTCAGTCGTGTCTGACTCTTTGTGACCCCATGGACTGCAGCATGACAGTCCTCCCTGTCCAGTACCAACTCCAGGAGTTTACTCAAACTCATGTCCATTGAGTCAGTGATGCCATCCAACCATCTCATCCTCTGTCATCCCCTTCACCTCCTGCCTTCAATCTTTCCCAGCATCAGGGTCTTTTCAAATGAGTCAGTTCTTTACATCAGGTGGCCAAACTATTGGAGTTTCAGCTTTAACAATCAGTCCTTCCAATGAACATTCAAGACTGATTTCCTTTAGGATGGACTAGTTGGATCTCCTTGCAGTCCAAGGGTCTCTCAAGAGTCTTCTCCAACACCACTGTTAAAAAGCATCAATTCTTTGGCACTCAGCTTTCTTTATAGTCTAACTGTCACATCCATACATAACTACAGGAAAAACCATAGCCTTGACTAGATGGACCTTTGTTGGCAAAGTAATGTCTCTGCTTTTTAACATGCTGTCTAGGTTGGTCATAACTTTTCTTCCAAAGAGTAAGCGTCTTAATTTCATGGCTGCAGTCACTATCTGCAGTGATTTTGGAGTCCAAAAAAATAGTCTGCCAGTTTCCACTGTTTTTCCATCTATTTGCCATGAAGTGATGGGACTGGATGCCACGATGTCTGTTTTCTGAATGTTGAGCTTTAAGCCAACTTTTTCACTCACCTCTTTTACTTTCATCAAGAGCCTCTTTAGTTCTTCTTCACTTTCTGCCATAAGGGCAGTGTCATCTGCATATCTGAGGTTATTGATATTTCTCCCAACATTCTTGATTCCAGCTTGTGCTTCCTCCAGCCCAGCGTTTCTCATGATGTACTTTGCATATAAGTTAAATAAGCAGGGTGACAATATACAGCCTTGATGTACTCCTTCAATAAAGCAAAAATAGATGTTTTTCTGGAACTCTCTCTTGCTTTTTTGATATTCCAATGGATGTTGGCAATTTGAACTCTGGTTTCTCTGTCTTTTTAAAACCAACCTGAACATCTGGAAGTTCATGGTTCATGTATTGCTGAAGCCTGGCTTGGAGAATTTTGAGCATTACTTTACTAGCATGTGAGATGAATACAATTGTGCAGTAGTTTGAGTATTCTTTGGCATTGCCTTTCTCTGGGATTGGAATGAAAACAGACCTTTTCCAGTCCTGTGGACATTGCTGAGTTTTCCAAATTTGCTGCCATATTGAGTACAGCACTTTCACAGCATCATCTTTCAGGATTTGAAATAGCTCAACTGAAATTCCGTCACCTCCACTAGCTTTGTTCATCGTGATGCTTCTTAAGGCCCACTTGACTTCACATTCCAGGATGTCTGGCTCTTGGTGAGTCATCATATGAGTGATTGTATGAGTGATCATAATTATCCGGGTCATGAAGATCTTTTTTGTACAGTGCTTCTGTGTATTCTTGCCACCTCTTCTTAATATCTTCTGCTTCTGTTAGATCCCTACCATTTCTGTCCTTTATTGAGCCCATCTTTGCATGAAATGTTCCGTTGGTATCTCTAATTTTCTTGAAGAGATCTCTAGTCTTTCCCATTCTATTGTTTCCCTCTGTTTATTTGCACTGAACACTGAGGAAGGCTTTCTTATCTCTCCTTGCTATTTTTTAGAACTCTGCATTCAAATGGGTATATCTTTCCTTTTCTCCTTTGCTTTCACTTCTCTTCTTTTCGCAGCTATTTGTAATGCTTCCTCAGACAGCCACTTTGCTTTTTTATATTCTTTTTCTTGGGGATGATCTTGATCTTTTTCTCTTGTACAGTGTCAAGAACCTCGATCCATAGTTTATCAAGCACTCTATCAGATCTAATCCCTTGAATCTAGTTCTCACTTCCACTGTATAATTGTAAGGGATTTGATTTAGGTTATGCCTGAATGGTCTAGTGGTTTTCCCTACTTTCTTCAATTTAAAAATGCTTCCTCAGACAGCCACTTTGCTTTTTTATATTCTTTTTCTTGGGGATGATCTTGATCTTTTTCTCTTGTACAGTGTCAAGAACCTCGATCCATAGTTTATCAAGCACTCTATCAGATCTAATCCCTTGAATCTAGTTCTCACTTCCACTGTATAATTGTAAGGGATTTGATTTAGGTTATGCCTGAATGGTCTAGTGGTTTTCCCTACTTTCTTCAATTTAAGTCTTAATTTGGCAATAAGAAGTTCATGATCTAAGCCACAGTCAGCTCCTGGTTTTGTTTTTGCTGACTGTATAGAGCTTCTCCATCTTTGGCTGCAAAGAATATAATCAATCTGGTTTCAGTATTGACAATGTGTAGAGTCTTCTCTTGTGTTGTTGGAAGAGGATGTTTGCTATTACCAGTGCATTCTCTTGGCAGAACTCTATTAGCCTTTGCCCTGCTTCATTCTGTACTCCAAGGCCAGATTTGCCAGTTACTCCAAGTGTTTCTTGACTTCCTACTTTTGCACTCCAGTCCCCTATATTGAAAAGGACATCTTTTTTGGGTGTTAGCTCTAGAGGGTCTTGTAAATATTCATAGAATCGTTCAACTTCAGCTTCTTCAGCATTATTGGTCAGGGCATAGACTTGGATTACCGTGATATTGAATGGTTTGCCTTGGAAAGAAACAGAGATCATTCTGTCGTTTTTGAGATTGCATCCAAGTACTGCATTTCGGACTCTTTTGCTGACTATGAAGGCTAATCCATTTCTTCTAGGGATTCCTGCCCACAGTAGTAGATATAATGGCCATCTGAGTTAAATTCACCCATTCCAGTCCATTTTAGTTTGCTGATTTCTAGAATGTCAATGTTCACTCTTACCATCTCCTGTTTGACCACTTCCAATTTGCCTTGATTCATGGACCTAACATTCCAGGTTTCTATGCAATATTGCTCTTTATAGCATCGAACATTGCTTCTATCACCAGTCACATCCACAACTGGGTATTGTTTTTGCTTTGGCTCCATCCCTTCATTCTTTCTGGAGTTATTTCTTCACTGATCTCCAGTAGCATGTTGGGCACCTGTTGATTGGGGAGTTCATCTTTCAGTGTCCTAACGTTTGGGCTTTTCACACTGTTCATGGGGTTTTCAAGGCAAGAATACTGAAGTGGTTTGCCATTCCCTTCTCCAGTGGACTACATTTTGTCAGAACTGTCCACAATGACTCACCAGTCTTGAGTGGCCCTACACGGCATGGCTCATGTTTCATTGAGTTAGGCCAGGCTGTGGTCCATGTGATCAGATTGGTTAGTTTTATGTGACTGTGGTTTTCAGTCTGTCTACCCTCTGATGGAGAAGGATAAGAGGCTTATGGAAGCTTCCTAATGGGAGAGACTGAGGGGGAAACTGGGTCTTGTTCTGGTGGGCGGGGTCATGCTCAGTAAATCTTTAAAAACTGTGGAAAATTCTTAAAGAGATGGGAATACCAGACCAACAGACCTACCTCTTGAGAAATCTGTATGCAGGTCAGGAAGCAACAGTTAGAACTGGACATGGAACAACAGAATGGTTCCAAATAGGGAAAGGCGTTCATCAAGGCTGTATATTGTCACCCTGCTTATTAAACTTATATGCAGAGTACATCATGAAAAACACTGGGCTGGATGAAGCACAAGATGGAATCGAGACTGCCAGGAGAAATATCAATAATCTCAGATATGCAGATGGCACCATCCTTATGGCAGAAAGCAAAGAGCTAAAGAGCCTCTTGATGAAAGTGAAAGAGGAGAGTGAAAAAGTTGGCTTAAAGCTCAACAATCAGAAAACTAAGATCATGGCATCTGGTCCCATCATTTCATGGCAAATAGATGGAAAAACAGTGGAAATAGTGACAGACTTTATTGTCTTGGGCTCCAAAATCACTGCAGATGGTGACTGCAGCCATGAAATTAAAAGACGCTTACTCCTTGGAAGAGAAGTTATGACTAACTAGACAGCATATTAAAAAGCAGAGACATTACTTTGTCAACAAAGGTCTGTCTAGTCAAGGCTATGGTTTTCCTGTAGTCATGTATGGATGTGAGAGTTGGACTATTAAGAAAGCTGAGCACCAAAGAACTGTTGCTTTTGAACTGTGGTGTTAGAGAAGACTCTTGAGAGTCCATTGGACAGCAAGGAGATCCATCCCGTCCATCCTAAAGGAAATCAGTCCTGAATATTCATTGGTAGAACTAATGTTGAAGCTGAAACTCCAATACTTTGGCCACCTGATGGGAAGAACTGACTCATTTGAAAAGACCCTGATGCTGGGAAAGATTGAAGGCAGGAGGAGAAGGGGACGGCAGAGGATGAGCTGGTTGGATGGCATCAGTGACTCAAGACATGAGTTTGAGTAAACTCTGGGAGTTGGTGCTGGAAATGGAGGCCTGGCGTGCTGCAGTCCACGGGGTCACAAACTGTCGACGTGACAGAGCAACTGAACTGAACTGAGGGTGAAAGTGAAAGTTGTGTCCTACTCTTTGCGACCCCATGGACTGCATGGAATTCTCCAGGCCAGAATACTTGAGTGGGTTGCTGTTCCCTTCTCCAGGGGATCTTCCCAACCCAGGGATCGAACCCAGGTCTCCTGCATTGCTGGTGGATTCTTTACCATCTGAGCCACCAGGGAAGCCTTGATAATAGGGTAAATGAGCAATTATAGGCTAGGAAGTCTACTTTAAAATAAATTTGCTTTTAATATGTGGTTAATAATTCCAACTTTAAAGCTAAAACAGATTCTTCTCATTGTGTAGATTTCTTCCCATATCCTGCCACCCCGCCTCCACAATGGTAATGGATTTGTGACTAAGACTGGTGTCACCATAATGTTCTTGGGACAGAATGATAGTCCAGTGACTCATCAGGCACTAGAAAGGGAAAATATTCAAGAAATTTAACATCACTGGCATTTGAAATATTTCAGTACTGTGAATCTCTTCCTAAAAATAAGGACAACAAAATAACTTCATGCACTGATAAAAGCCACAAGTCAAAACAACAGTGACAAAGCACAGAACAAATTATATAAATTACTTAAAAAAATCATCATGGTTACTCATAAAAATTTCAACATTTGCCAACCAATTTTTCTTGTCAAAATACATTGTTTCTTCTGGGGTTTATAACCTCAATTTGTCCAATTTCTCTCCATAAATGCTCTTTTTAATGGCTAGGACACACAATAGTATTCAGATTCTAAAGACTTCTTTCTGTAGGAACAACATTTGAGAAGCAGATGAGTACCTTTCAAAGGCAATTGTACTTGAGATTGTGGATGAGAATGATAGGAAAAATGAAAAAAAGTTACCTGAGGACTCTGGCCTATGCCAAGAAATAATTGAGTAGAGCAGGAGGTTTGAAACACAGCTCAGGTAACTAATGGCAGGCAACTCTCAGAAGTGTTGGCATCTCATTTTTTCCTTTCTAGCCCTATTTATTCCTGGTCTTCGTTCCTTTACCCAACCCATGCTCGTGTTACTTCTCTTCCCCAACTCCCTCTCCTCCATTCTTCTTTTCCGGTGGGTCTCTCTGTGCTTATTGGCCTTCTGAGATCTATACTTCAGAGAAAACTGGGCTGTGAGACCTGCAAAAATGGATATCTATCCCTTCGTGGTTGCTTCTAAGAAATACTAACTATACTCAAGATATGATTAATTTCCTAATATCTTACCAACAGTAAGATATTCAAACTCATTAAAAGTTAAAAATTTTTATTATTATTATGACCAACCTAGATAGTATATTCAAAAGCAGAGACATTACTTTGCCGACTAAAGTCCGTCTAGTCAAGGCTATGGTTTTTCCTGTGGTCATGTATGGATGTGAGAGTTGGACTGTGAAGAAAGCTGAGCGCCGAAGAATTGATGCTTTTGAGGTGTGGTGTTGGAGAAGACTCTTGAGATCCCTTGGACTGCAAGGAGATCCAACCAGTCCATTCTGAAGGAGATCAACCTGGGATTTCTTTGGAAGGAATGATGCTAAAGCTGAAACTCCAGCACTTTGGCCATCTCATGCGAAGAGTTGACTCATTGGAAAAGACTCTGATGCTGGGAGGGATTGGGGGCAGGAGGAGAAGGGGATGACCGAGGATGAGATGGCTAGATGGCATCACTGACTCGATGGACGTGAGTCTGAGTGAACTCCGGGAGTTGGTGATGGACAGGGAGGCCTGGCGTGCTGCGATTCATGGGGTCGCAAAGAGTCAGACACAACTGAGCGACTGAACTGAACTGAAAGAACATTTAAGATTTTATGGTTGGGGTTCAGTTGCTAAGTCGTGTACTACTCCATGTGACTCTGTGGACTGCAGCACGCCAGGCTCCCCTATCCTTCACTATCTCCTAGAATTTGCTCAGATTCATGTTCATTGAGTTGGTGATGCTATCTAACAATCTCATCCTCTGCCTCTCCCTTCTGTTGCCCTCAACCTTTCATAGCACCAGGGTCTTTTCCAATGAGTTGGCTCTTCTCATCAGCTGGCCAAAGTATTGGAGCTTCAGCTTCAGCATTAGTCTTTACAATAAATAATCAGGGTTGATTTCCTGTAGGATTGGTTAGTTTGCTCTCCTGGCAGTTCAAAGGATTCTCAAGAGTCTTTTCTGGCATCACAATTCAAAAGCATCAGTTCTTCAGCGTTCAGCCTTCTTTAGGGTCCAGCTTGCACATCTGTACATGACTACTGGCAAAACCATAGCTTTGACTATATGGACCTTTGTTGGCAAAGTAACGTCTGTGTTTTTTAATATGCTTTATAGGTTTGTTAGAGATTTCTTTCCAAGGAACAAGTGCCTCTTACTTTCATGGCTGCAGTCACCCTCCACAATGATTTTGGAGCCCAAGAAAAGAAAACTTGTCACTACTTCCACATTTTTCCTTATTTGTCACAAAGTGATGGGACCAGATGCCATGATCTTAGCATTTTGAATGCTGAGTTTTAAGCCAGGTTTTTCACTCTTCTCTTTCACCCTCATCAAGAGGCTCTTGAGCAGAGAATGGATAATAGTGGGAAAATTGCTGAAATTTGAGAAAAAGGGTTATAGTTTAGTTGATAATACTGTATCAAGGGCAATTTCCTGTTCTTGATCGTTGTATTATGGTTATGTAAGATGATAACATTAGGGAAAGCAGGGTGAGAGATATAAAGGAACATTTTCTCATATTATTTTTTCAACTTTTCTGTAAGTCTGCTGCAAGTAGCTTCAGTAGTGTCCAACTCTGTGCGACCCCATAGATGGCAGCCCACCAGGCTCCCCCATCCCTGGGATTCTCCAGGCAAGAACACTGGAATGGGTTGCCATTTCTTTCTCCAATGCATGAAAGTGAAAAGTGAAGTGAAATTGCTCAGTTGTATCCGACTCTTCGCGACCCCATGGACTGCAGCCTTCCAAGCTCCTCCATCCATGGGATTTTCCAGGCAAGAGTACTGGAGTGGGGTGCCATCGCCTTCTCCATTCTGTAAGTCTATAAGTCTATAATAGTTCAAAATAATATTTCAATGAAATAAGGTAAAATAAGAATAGTGGGTAGTTGGTGAGGCAAACACTAGGATGCTGGTCAAATATCTAGAAAACTTAGATGATGGGAAGATTTTTATCCTATTTTTCAGTTAAAATGATTGAGAAATAGAGAAGTTCTTTGATTTAACCACAGTTAACTATATGCAAATACCTTCGTCTTCAGCTCGGTTTGACTATTATGATTCTATGACAAGCAGAGTTATATAGAATGAAAAATATTATGATATCTATTTTCTTCATAATGTTAGGATGATTTTTTGGAGTGCATGTTCATTTATGATTGGGGAGTACTGAAAGCAATAGTGAGGAATCTCAATAAAATGACATCTAACAATTGTGAAAGTATAAAGTTACATATTACTTATGTTAAAATCAGAATAGCAGTAGATGATATGTGCTATGCGTGCATGTGTGGGTGGGGGAAATTTTTATTTTGGGAAAGTGTCACAACATTCCAAGAAACTGTGATTTTACTATTCTCACCAAAAGGCTGTTAGTAATACAGAAAAACTGCTTTTGAAAAATATTTTATTATTAAGATTAAATTGCAACAAAAATATCCTGTCTTAAAGTCTGTACCTTGGTGTAAATGATGTGCTAAGTGAAGTGAAGTCGCTCAGTTAGACTCTTTGCAACCCCATGGACTGTAGCCTGCCAGGCTTCTCCATCCATGGGATTTCCCAGGCAAGAGTACTGGAGTGGGTTGCCATTTCCTTCTCCAGTGGATCTTCCTGACCCAGGGATCGAACCCAGGTCTCCCGTATTGTAGGCAGATCCTTTTACCATCTGAGCCACCAGGGAAGTCCTCAAATGATGTGCTAAAGTCCGCCACTATTATTGTGTAACTGTCGATTTCCCCTTTCATCAATGTTAGCATTTGCTTTATATATTGGAATACACTATGTTGGGTGCATGTATACTTACAATTGTTATATCTTCTTCTTGGATTGATCCCTTGATCATCACATAGTGTTCTGCCTTATCTCTTGTCACAGTCTTTATTTTAAAGTCTATTATGTCTGATATGAATATTGGTACTCCAGCCATCTTTTATTTCTATTTGCATGGAATGTCTTTTTCTATCCTCTCACTTTCAGTCTGGATGTGTCCCTAGGTCTGAAGTGGATCTCTTGTAGACAGCATATACATTAGTCTTGTTTTGGTATCCATTCAACCAGTTTATCCTTTTGATTGGAGTGTTTAATCCATTTATATTTAAGGTAATTACCGATATGTATTTTCCTATTGGGCATCCCAGGTGGCTCAGAGGGTAGAGAATCTGCCTGCAATGCAGCAGACCTGAGTTCGATCCCTGGGTTGGGAAGATCCCCTGGAGAAGGGAATGGCTACCCACTCCAGTATTCTTGCCTGGAAAATCCCATGGACAGAGGAGCCTGGTGGCCTACAGCCCGTGGGGTTGCAAAGAATAGGACACAACTGAGCGACTGAGCACACACACACTCAAGGATTCAACATGTTAAAAATTAGAGGCCTTTCTTGAGTTTTCCAGAAGGTGGTGCTATAGCACAAGTGTTTGGTTTCTTTTGCCTGCACTACTTGTATTTGAAAAGTGGCATTTTTCCACCCACTGTCTCTGCTTCGAGTTGATGCCCAGTATCCCCATGGTCACTGCTTCTGCTCCAGGGTCACTTGTGCCCTGCTGCTGCTGTTTTCTCTGTCATCACTGCCAGGGGTACCAGGACATTGGGCACTAAAGTCACATTTGCCATTTCTTGAGCCACAGGCTCAGCCACCACAGGAGTGGACGGTTGGGGGTGCCTGGGTTGTGGCCCCTTCTGCCATGTCAGGTTCAGGGGCTGCACTGGTGTGGGAAAGCAGCAGGGGACCAGATTCCTGGAGGCACGTTTCACTTCCACTGCTGCCCCGCTATCTGACTGTGGGCGCTACTGTGGCTGCGGGGCCAGAGCTGTGTGTGGTTTCCCTTGCTGCTCCCGGGTTCTCTGGGATGGCAGGCCGAGCTGCTGCAATCAAAGGGCCACGATTGCAGGCACTGCCTCTGCTGTCCCCAGGTTCCACCTCCTCTGTGAGTTCCAGTTTACCCACCTTCAGATGTACAAGTATGTGGAACTCTCCAGGGTCCCATGCCTTGGGCAGAGGAACCTTCATTGTCAGTGTTTTGCTGGTTGTAGATTGAAGGGGAGAGATAGAGCGCCTCACCCAGTCATGATGCTGATGTTAACTCTGCTTCTCTCACTTTTAATGTTCAGGTAATAGTTTAAAAATTTTTGCCTTTTAATGTACACATATACATCTGTGTTTTTGGTATTTTGGGGGAAAACCTTCAAAACAAATTTTGAGTAGCCCGATTAATAGATCCACCAATATGATAAAAAAAAAATTGTGGTCAATAAAAGTTTTAATTATACAATTTAAATTATTTTAGCACCTTCTTTTGTACTGGAACACAGAATTCTCCAGCTTGGATAATAACCTAGGTGGTTGAGCAGTCTTTCTGAAGGAAAAAATGGCTAATCCAATTTTACCTCTAAAATGTTAGGTATTTAGTAATTTTGTCCATTCTCTTCAGGGAAGGGGGGCGGACTGAAAAAGATAATTGAGGCAGGGATTGCACTTGATACTTTATAAGTATGCAATGTTATCAGTAACTCCATTTTAAGGATAAGGAAATGGGTTTATAAAGTGGTGGCCAGGAACATGACTAGTGGGCAGGAGAGGGGAAGCTGAACTGCACTGGATTTACCAGCTTCCCTTCTCCTGCCTTAGTATCTATGAGCCACTCCAATTCAACCTCCATGACCACATCTATCTACTTCAGTGGTTACTTCTCATTTTCCTTCTGCCTCTTCCTTGGCCATTCTCTTTTACAGCTTCTGATTTCCTTTGTTTAAATATGAATAGCCCCAAATTATTGATGAAAATGAGAAGTTTCCATTGAAAATTTTTCATTCTAAATCCCTTTCTCATTTGATTGAGGCAAAAAATAAGCACACTTGACCACAAATTCTTAAAGAGAAGGCTCACCTATTATAGTGCTTTATATAGGAAACATATTTCATTATCTTCTACCCCTTAATCCTAGAGACAGAGGTCTTCTCAATCCTGGATCCCGTAGGTTTATCAACGAGTATGTCTGATTCTGGGGCTTCCCAGGTGGTTCAGTGGTAAAGAATCTGCCTGCCAATGCAGCAGACACTGGTTTGATCCCTGGGTCGGGAAGATCCCCTGGAGGACGAAATGGCAACACATTCCACTATTCTTGCCTGGGAAAATGGACAGAGGTGCTTGGTGGACTAGTCCACGGGGTCGCAAAAGAGTCAGACACAACTTATCAACTAAACAACATGTTTGATGCTAATACAGCAAATGGATTTTAATGAGCTCTTTTGGTACTCAGCACCCTGCCCTGTGGCTGCATAGCCATAATTATGTCTTTTGTGGAAGCTCTGAAGAACAGCGTCAAGTGTCAGCCAATATCTCAGGTTAATCAGAAGATACCAAGACAATGTCCTCCACTGCCTGGCTGCACACAGCTGTATGGCGGTCTTGACCCTTTGCTTCTTGGCATCACAAATGGGAGACAGTGATCAGCAGCTTCTTTTATCTCAGATTCCAGAGGGAAGTAGCTCTAGGTTAGCTGTCATTTCAGTCTGATCAGTTCTTAAGTCCTATGACTTTTTCCTTTGAAATTTGCCTGTCATTCTATATATCTGCTAACCAGGATCAATGGATTGATTTTGTCTCCACCTTAAAACATATTTATTTGGCATTTTTGTGAATTCTTGACTACCACTCTCCTATCATCATGGTTATCCAGCACAAACTCTTGGACACCCTGCCGGGAGTAGGTCATTCCAAGGAGTGAGCACTGCGATCAGTGGTTCATTAACACTTTTCTGTTCATGCTTACACCTGAGATACCTCATGGTTTAATAAAGTCTCTGCGATGCCAAGATATACACATACACAAGCAGTGAAGCCTAACTGAATGGTGAGCATCTCCAGAAATAATAGCTCTGGGGTTTCTCAGTTTCACCACTACTGACATCTGGGGAGTGGAAAGTCCCCTTGGGGATTTTGGGGTTTGTCCTGTGTATTACAGGATGTTCAGCAGCATCTCTGACTTTCACCTGCTAGATACCAGTAGCACCCTGTCTCAGTTGTAACCAAAAATTCCTCTGGACATTGCCAAATGTCTTGTGAGACAACACTGTCCCAAGTGTACAAATCCTGAAGTTGATTTTCAGCACAACCCTCTCACAGAGAATTCTAAAATCCTTAATTAGGATTTCATCAGAAAGTCCAGTATTTTACGCTTCACTAACATCACACAAAGGTTTCAGCTCAAACGTTTCAATGATGGCTCATAATATGCTAGCGTATAGTAGACAGCCATACAGAGACTGTTGGAGGCTACAAACTTGATCTGCTGTTATCTTTATTACGTAAGTGGTTATGTTTCTCATTGAGCCCTCAAATACCAGCCTGTTTAGATTGAGGATGTCTGCTAAGGCAAAATAGCATTCGGTTGCCAGTCTGGTTATTGAGTTACAGGTACAATCTGATTTTGTTCGATTTTTTCCCAATAAAAATCTTTTTAAACAAAATAGGCTGTAGGAAATCAAACTGTACAAGCATCGCATCATCATCACCATGTGAAAAACACTGCTGAGAACAAAGCTGCATGGGCTAAAAGAATCTACAGGCTCGATATTTCCATTAAACGGTTTGAAATCCCTTTCACAGTAATCAAAAGAATACCCATTCAGGTCTAAGAAATTAGTTATAAGAATGTAATTTCATTTTTTCATCACAATGCTTCTACAACTTTTAAAAATTGAGATACAATTGGCATACTAAGATTAGAATTTTAATTATGTTTTTAAATGCCATCTATGCTATCCTCTAAATACACTGGGGAGTTGGGGTTAATAAGACTGTTTTTCCAAGAAATACGTATCAAGGATAAGTATCCATTGTTTTTTAAAGATACTTGATAGAATACTACTTACAGACAAGATGCTTTAAGTAGTGGGTCTTCGTAATTCTGTATACATGTGTGTGTACTTAGTTGCTCAGTCATGTCTGACTCTTTCTAACCCCATGGACTGTAGCCCACCAGGCTCCTCTGTCCTTGGAATTCTACAGCCAAGAATACTCAAGTGGGCTGCTGTGCCCTCCTCCACGGAATCTTCCCAACCCAGGACTCTATATATGTAGGAGAGAAAAAAAAAAAAAACCTGCTCCAACTCCCTACGTAATTGAGGTTGGGTCTATTTTAAATGAAGCCTTCAGTTTCAAGTTTAAATCAACTTAACCTGGATCTCCCTAGAACTGCTAATTCAAAATTCCCTGAGGTTGAAGCTACCTGTGGAAAAATCCTCGCACTATTGCAGAGAGACGATGGGCAAGACTCTCTTTCATGACAGCCTCCCTTTATTTCCAAGCTTCCTGCTTTCACTCCTTGTCCTTTCTAATCTAATCCATGTCCTATAGTTTTTGACTCATAGTCTTTGCAGTCTTTCTATGATAATTCAAATAAGAACAGGAGGTGTGTGTGTATCTGTGCATTTAGCACATAGGTATATTTCTTAATTTTGTTAATCTAGCCTGCTGCTGCTGCTGCTAAGTCACTTCAGTCGTGTCCGACTCTGTGTGATCCCATAGACCGCAGTACACCAGGCTCTCCCGTCCCTGGGATTCTCCAGGCAAGAACACTGGAGTGGGTTGCCGTTTCCTTCTCCAATGCATGTATATATGTACGTATATAAATATTCTATATATGTGCACACACACACAGACTCACATTCTCACTTAGGAGGGCAAAAGCTTGGTTAGCTTATGCTCCCAAATTACAGGAAAATAAAACATGTCTGAAGATATAACTTGGGAATGAGGTCACAGGTACTTTTTTTACTATAGGAAAATTTGTTTAAAACACCACCAACTAAAAAAATGAAAACTCTAAAATTTCGTATGCCTCTTATAAAACACCTGAAATGGTAAACACCCATACACAAAAATCACAGATTCAACTATGTCAACTAAGATAAAAGAAAAATAAGTCTGTTTTCCTTTTGATTTTATAGAATTTAGTGAATTTATTTGACACTTTTAAAATTCATTTTGGACCTAGTATGTTCTGGGGTTTTATACACTGACCAAACTGCTCTGCTAGAGATAGTCAAGTTCAACAGCAATTTTCTTTCACATTTATCCATTTTTGTTTAAGAAATATAAGGAGTCTGTATCACTTTTTATTTTATATGACATAATCATTTTTATTATAAATTTATTTAAATCACTTTGGACCAAGCATGTCCTTCGGTTTTACCCACTCATCAAACTGCTCTGCAGTGAGATAGCCAAGTTCAATAGCAGTTGCCTTTAAGGTTGATCCATTTTTGTGTGCAGTCTTAGCAATCTTGGCAGCTTTGTCATACCCTAAAGAAGAAATTAAAAGGTGACATAGGAGTTAGTAGTGAAACTTGGTTTTATAAAGCAAGAATAATCATTATTATTTATTTGATGCTACCAACTGAACTGAACTGAACCAACCTCTTAAGTAAACACTTTTTAATCTTAAAAATATTTAGTAGTGGGTTATCTTGATAGCTGTCATTTCTTATACAGAATAAAACCTTTCTTTACTTTTCTTAAATAACACGTACCTCACATTCTATGTGTCCCTAAACAGAAGTGTTCACTAATCCAGATATTTTCATAAGGGGGAAAATATATACACATAGACATCTCTCTCTACACACACACACACACACACACATATACACATGTAGCACCAAGACATAGAAATATACATCTGGGTAGTATAAATGTGCTGTTTCAATAGTATGTTTAACCAAAAATAATTATCTTTCTAACAAAGCATTAATAAGCTCAATGCTGCAGGAGTACAAAAATATAGGACTGCATGACCAGGAACTGTGGTAAAGGTAAAGGGCTCTAAGAGGGAAAAGAGAGGAGAGTCCTCTCACAATGAGGGAGGAGCAGGCAGGGCTCTGAGGAGACACACACCTTCAGAGCTTCCAGCATCTCTTTCTGTTCTGCACTCTTTTCAGACATTACACAGTACAAGTAGGGAAGTTTCAGGACAAACATATACTTGCACAAGAGGTCACAGGTTTACTGTTTACATCAAAATTATTTGCTTTTAAAATTAATAGAGGCAGGGAAATTCTGGTTATCTTGATTTAATGTAATTTTTTAAAAATGGCAAAAACCAAAAAGAGGAGAAATTAACAAAAATGAAACCAAAGAAGGAGAAAAAAAAAACAAGATTAGAGGGGTATGAACAAAGAGAAGTCTGCAGTGATTATTCACTAAGCAAGATGTGCCGCCAAATAAATAAATTATTTTTAAAAAAAGTTATGTGTCATGTGCAATTATTAACCACCTACAAAATGTTATGTGTCATGTGTGATTATCAACCACATATAAGATGTTACGCATGAGTGAGTGAGTGAAGTCGCTCAGTCATGTCCGACTCTTTGCGACCCCATGGACTGTAGCCCACCAGGCTCCTCCCTCCATGGGATTCTCCAGGCAAGAGTACTGGAGTGGGTTGCCATTTCCTTCTCCAGGGGGTCTTCCCAACGCAGGGATCGAACCCGGGTCTCCTGCATTCCAGGCAGATGCTTTAACCTCTGAGCCACCAGGGAAGCCCGGTGTTACGCATAGTATCAATTAATCTACCTATAAAACATTATGGACATAGTTAATATAAAATTAACACTGAATTCTAGAACATGTTGAAATGGTTATTTACTGATCAAACCAACTTTGAAAGAATTCTCATGTTAAACCTTTGGGGTTATTAGACATTCCATACCTTAACGTTAATAATGACATTAAAGTCTATGCATTATGCTAACCCTTTCAGTTCTCATTCAAGTCCCAAAAACATGACTACCTGTTACACATAACGAGCACAATCAGAACCCATGATATGGAGGGAGTTGTAAGGCTCATACTTTGTCACCAGTCAGGTGTGCTTTTGCCCACTTAGCCTTGAACGGCCTTTACCTCACATTAAACTGACTCTAAGAAAGTGAGCAATCATTCTGCTTTAGGAGCATCTCTAATTTAGACATTTTAGTAGTAAATTCTGGAATATAAACATGGTGAAACATTTCTCCCATGAACCTTTGGGTTCCTCTGTATGTCTCTCCAGCTGAATGCTAAGGTACAATAATTTTAAAAGAATCCAGTATTATTGCCATTTTTCATACTATTCCAAAAACAGACAGCATATTGGGCTCACAGCTACCTGAAGCAGTCACGAGCTCTAACTTTATAAGACTGAAATTATAGCTTGACATGAAGCCAAGAATATAAAATCAGCCTTGAAAGTATAGGATTATTGAAGACTATTTTAAAACAGTAATCATATCACACCAAAAGATTGCATCATATTTTGTTCTAATGTACAAAACCAAAGAGTACATTAATAACTTCAGCTCAGCAGTAAGCAAATGGTGGGAAAAGGCTTTTAATACATTTTAACATAAAGAAATGAGTGCCTCAAAATCTATGAGTTAAAATAGTGTATTTAACAGGGATCATTATGGTCGATCTATAATCCAAGTTAACAAGTTTGAATCTATATAACGAAATATTTATAAATCTGGAAAAGGCTTGCAACACAAAAGCCAATTTTAGACAAAATATTTCCCCCCTTTCCCCATAAGAAATGCATACATAACCCTTTTTAAAAAAAATTTAATCCATTTCTGAGTTAATAAAACAACAAAAAAAGTATAGTAACATTTAGAGAAGGTAGAAAAAATGAGTTCATTCAGTGTTGTTAGTAAGCAAGTCCCAACAATACAAACTGAGAGGATATTTAGTATCTGAATTTAATGTCCCGTAGTATCTAAATTCTAGTAAGATTAAGCTTTAAGTTCTACTTCTGAACTTGCCACATTTCAAATAAAATGAAGTATATCAATCAAGTTTTTGAAAGAAATATTATACCATAAAGGTTATAAATAATATATATATAGCATCTTTCAAAACAATTCCAAATGTCTTAAGACAATGTTCAAAAGAAATCTGTTGTTCACTAACATTGATCCAGTAGTCTTAGCCTCTTAAAATTTTCTCAGTTTTTAAACTGTATATTCCAAATGGCATTATATTCTTTAAACGCATACCTATGTGAGGATTAAGAGCTGTCACCAACATTAGGGACTCATTCATCAGCTTGCTAATCCTTTCTGTGTTGGCCTGGATTCCCACCACGCAGTTTTCTGTGAAGGAAACTGATGCATCCCCCAGCAGTCGGGCTGAGTGTAACACATTTTTAATCTGAGAAAGAGACAGATTTAATAAGCCTAGCTTTTTTCTTTGTTCAATAACACATTTGCTGGTTCATAAATGAATATAATTCAATTAACATATGGCACTCTTACAACCTATAAGGAATCATACCCCCCAAAAATATGAAAAAAACTATAAACATTTGAGGATGAAGAAGTGCTCTTTTAAGAGGTAAAAAGGCATAAACACAAACAACTAAGGCACAAGACAGTCTGTGGTATTATAAAATACAGGTATGAAATGTTAAAGAACGCAGAGAAAGAAAAATAAATTCCAGTTGTAGGAGTTGATGAAGTTCTGCTGATGGAGAGAACTGAAATAGCAGGAGATGGAAAAAGAATCTTCCAAGCAAAGACAAACAAAGATGCAGAGGTTGGAAAGTTTAGCGTGTGTGTGAGGCAATCAGTGAAGCCAGGGCTTCTCAGTTCTTAATGACCAGTATGTTTTTTTACACTTCACAAAACAAATATTCCATGGTCACTTGAAAATAACCTTGCACACAATATTTTAAAGCAGTATTACATCAGTTTTAGCATTTTTTTGTGACATTTCCAACATATATTAAAATAAATATATATATCCACATCCTAATCTCTCTGGTCTAAAATCCAGGGCCTGAAAACAGTACTTCCAACAGTGGACTCACACAGAACTTCCAAGGTTTAATTTAACACTAACGACTTTATTATATGGCAAATGTTGATTATCTCAACTTACTTTCTATTGAAAACAAAACAGATCTTAAAAAAAAAAACTGCAAGACATTTAATGTTATGCACATGTATCTGCCAGGCAGCTGGTGTTAACTATTTGGAATCTGACCTGAAAGGAAAAGCTTTTTGATATGAGATGTGCTTTGGTCTGTCTTCTATTTTCCACTAAAATGCACGTTACATAAGAGCAAAAAAATCTGTTTTGTTCATTGCTCTATCACTAGCAACCAGGACAGTGCCTGACATAGACTAGTACTCAATCAATATTTAATGAATACAGTGAATGAATAAACGTAATATTTGTCATTTGCATGTTCTTCTCAAATTAAAATCAGACTTTACATCAGATACAAACTGGAAATAAGACTTTAATATACATTTAGATATAACACTTCACACAAATAAAGGACTCTAAATGATAACAGTTCCATTATCTGAAGTTGGGGAAACTGAATAAAAGATGATGCCATTTTGTTCCATCTTCACGAAGATGAAGGAAAAAGAACAGACTTGAACATTGAGTGGACACAATGTTTTCAAGGTATGTGGAAGAGTAAAACCAATGAAAGCCTTGGGAGAGAAAGGGAAGAGAACTAGGTAGAAATTAGTGAATAAACCAAGGACAAAAGTGTTTCAAGGGACAAGTCTAGGTCAGATGGCAGTTAAGAGCCGTGGCATGTCTGTTGGGCTCAACAGTGCTAAAAGAACAATTCAAATACAAGTCCAAGTGTGGAAGCCCAACTGCAGTGCATATGCAAGTGAGAGTGGGCATTCCTTTAAAACGGCTGAATTTGAAGAGGAAGAAAGCAGCAGTATGAGAAGGAGACAGAATGGATGGAGAGTTTCTTTCCTCTGTTTATTAACTGAGGAACTAGAACGTATTTCTAGCAGTTGATGTCCCTGGTGGCTAGGGACAAGAAAGAAACCTATAACCCACTTCCAGAATTTTTCTTCCTGTTATAAACAGCAAACCATCGATTACTTAAGCTAAAGTCACCTAATTAAATATCCAGGATTAATCCTCTAACATTAATATATGCTTGACTTCCAACTGCTACTCATATTATCTTAGTACCTAACGAACTTTAAGAAATCTTTATGAAAGACAAAAACCAAGATAACTAGCTTTGGGTCAAAGACATTAAAAATCACAAACTTACCATCATCGGCTTGAAAACATTCAACTCAAAATGTCCATTGCTGCCTCCAACGGTAACAGCGACGTGATTCCCCATGACTTGGGCGGCAACCATGGTCATTGCTTCACACTGAGTGGGGTTCACCTTTCCTTCAAGAAAACCACCAAAGATACCACATCAAACACACCGATGGCTTCAAGTATGAGCTAAAACTAGGTTTTATATCAACTAAACAAGAAAAGAAGGAAAGACAAAGCAAGACATAAAATAAAGCAAGGCCCCAACCATATCTGTGTAGCCTCCCATACCTCACTGGCCAAAGCCCAGAGCAAAAACTGAAATAAGAGACATGTGATGTAATTCTTTTTATTCAACCCATTAAGATCACTTTAATAGCGTGTTCTAGAATTCTATTTGCTTTGGATTGTGAAAGACAGAACTATTTACACATTTTCTAATGTGGAAATCAGAATACATGATACTAACTAAAATTGTTTTCCCCTATATTGTTGGTGATGCTCCCAGAAGTTCTGATCAAAGGCAGCCCTAAACACATTCGGAAACAAGTGTGCCACACATGTCCCCATCTACTTACAGATCATGTTAAACTAAAAAGACATGCTTTGTAGATGAGAATGCCTGGGTTCTAATCAAGTTTCAGTTCTAACATTTACCAGCTATGTGATGATTGTCGTTGTTTAGTTACTAAGTCATGTCAAACTAGTTGCGACGCCACAGACTGTAGTCCACCAGGCTCATCTATCCATGGAATTTTCCAGGCAAGAATACTGAAGTGGGTTGCCATTTTCTTCTCCAGGGGATCTTCCTGACCCAGGGATCGAACCTGCGTGTCCTGCTTGGCAGGTGGATTCTTTACCACTGAGCCACCTGGGAGCCAGCTACATGATTACCTGGCATGATACTGCTTCCTGGTTCATTTTCAGGCAAAATTAGTTCTCCCAGTCCCGAGCGAGGACCAGAACCCAGAAAACGAATATCATTGGCGATCTTCATCAGACTGCAAGCAGTAGTATTCATGGCTCCACTGAGTTCAACCAAAGCATCATGAGCAGCCAGAGCTTCAAACTTATTTGGAGCTGTGACAAAAGGTAAGCCTGAAGAAAAAAATCAATAACCTGTATGAGCTAACAAGCAAAATTAAACATTTTTCTAATATCAGCAAGTTAAACAGAAACTGTCAGTATATGAACATAAGCAAAAATAGAATAAATATTCAACTTCAGAAAGAAATGCTTAAGACGCAAGCTTTCTCTACATTTCTTCAAGATGTCCTGAGGAGTAGAAGGAATCTAATGATACTAGCACATTTAAAAGATAAAACAAGCACAATAAATGTTGAAAGAAATATAAAATACTAAACAAAAAAGCATTCTGATATTGCAAACACATGTGTATGATGCCATGAGTAAAGATGAAAAGTAAGTAAAATTCACTCCACTCAATTCCAAACTCCTTTTCTAATACAATTTCCCCCCCATTTTAGGCATCCTATCTATTCTCTTCTCTGGGCTTCTCATGTGGCGCTAGTGGTAAACACACATCTGCCAATGCAGGAGATGTAAGAACCGCAAGATTGATCCCTGGGTCGAGAAGAGCCTCTGGAGGGAGGTATGGCAAACCTCTCCAGTATTCTTGCCTGGGAAATCCCATGGACAGAGAAGCCTGGTGGGCTAGAGTCCATGGACTCACAAAAGACACGACTGAAGTGGCTGAACACACATGCATTCTCTTCTCTAGCCAGGACCTACATGCTCCTCTGAGAGATTAGAAAGTCAAAATGAATTAGACATTCTCAGTCGCTCCCATGTTCAAATTTTTAAAGATCTACATATTCTAGACCTCATATTACAATTCTCAGTGATTAAAGTTTAATTAAAAGTCAAATCTCTGCTAGTAAGCAATAAAAAGAAATGTAGAATTATCTGTGCTCTCTGCTAAGATTTGCATGTTAATAAGAGTTTTCTGGAGACAATAGCTCTACTAACAGTTACCATTATTGAGACCTTCAAAAAGGTCATTAATTCAAAGAAATGTCACAGTATACCATAGGGAAAAAAGAAATTAAGCCAGGCAATCTCTAACATATTTGTCATTCAAATCAATTTCTCACCAATCATTTGATTCTTCCTGCTTTGAAAAAGAGTATTCAAAACAGCTTTGGTGGTGATTTAGTTGCTAAGTCATGTGACTCTTGCGACCCTATAAACTGTAGCCCACCAGGATCCTCTGTCCATGGGATTTCCCAGGCCAGATTACTGGCGTGGGTTGCCATTTCCTTCTCTAAGGGATCTTCCCAACCCAGGGATCAAACCCAGGTTTCCTACATCGCAGTCAGGTTCTTTACCAACTGAGCCACCAGGGAAGCCTAAAACATCTTTAAGTGGAAAATAATTGAATACTACCAGATAGTAAATGAAATTAGCACTAGTAGATTTTAAGAATTACATGCTGTATGAACTTACAGAGGGAAAACGTTTTAAAAATCCCAGGATTAATATCACAACTTCTAAAACAGACACACAGTAGATGACTGATGGGGAAGTATTATTTCTAACTTTAAATTTGTAAGAATTCAAAGCAGAAACACCCAGAAAAACACAGACTGGTCTAATGGTAATGAGTAGTAAGCCATGTTATCACCTACCTGTGAGCGCAGCCACTTTTGCAGCAACCTTTTCTGCAAAGCCAATTCTAGTATTCAAACCAGTGCCAACAGCAGTGCCCCCAGCAGCGAGCTCATAAATTCTTGGCATGGCAGCTTTTATTCTTGTTGTTGCATATTTCACTTGCTGAACATAACCGCTAAATTCCTGAAAAGATAAAGAAATTAAGATGAGAGAGTATACAATTTCCTAATGGCATGTAAGTCACTCTAACTGCGTTAAATGTAACTTTTTAAAAAACACATCTCAGGTACAAAATCAGAAGCTACTCAAGTGGCAATTATATTAATATATATGATAAGCAATGTACAAGGGTGAAAGGGCATTTATAAACCTATCAGGTAGCCAATGCCACTGGTAACAACATGCAACCTACTTATAAACTACTCTTTTAATAGAAAACAAAGAAAACCAACACAGGAAATAAACATAAAAAAAAAAAACTACTAGTTTAAATTATTGGTTTATATGCAAATTATTTATTTTGTTGGTGTATTTCAAATAACTTGAAGAAAGAAAAAAACTGAATCTCCTCAAGAAAAATGCAACATAGAAATATCCTCCATACAGTTAAAAAACCTGATGTGGAATTTGAGGGTGTTTTAAAGGGTCTCAAGAAGCTAAGTGACCTACTGAACAGCCTAAGAAGGTAACAGGATAGAGTAAGACCCTGGGTAGCTTCAGGATGCATTTTAATTCTGCTTTGAATGTCACACTGGTTCCCAAAGTACAATATACTTTAAGTAAAGTAACCACAGAAATTATCATGTTTGGAACCCAGCAAGGGCCCTATTAAGAACTATGCAAGGACAGAGGGCATAAACTAGAACTCAACTGAGCAAGCCAGGATATATGGTTACACTCAATCTATCTTTTCTTTCCCCTGTCTAACAACACTGAAAAACCATGAATACTTTTGATTAGTACTGGGATTTCACACTGCTCTAAAGAAAACATTTTTTAGAAGATACAACTTCTTTCCATCTGATCTAATATCACTTACATATATACCAGGTGGATTCACTTAAGGAATACATTAGAGAAAAAATTACACTCAAGAAACTCAAAAGACTATTTCAATAAAAGCAAGTATAAATGCCTCTGGTAAGATAAACAGAAACAAAGAATGATGATTTTACATAGGAAGCTGAGTCATAGCCCAAATGGACTTTAGCGTATAACGGTTTTCCTACATGTAACACACACAAAAAAGAGGAAAAAAACTAGAAACTAGAGGGATACTCAAAAGTTTCAAAAACAGATACTGTATCTCCTTAGAACTTATGTGTGGTAGAGCCAAAATCACCACAGATGGTGACTGCAGCCATGAAATTAAAAGACGCTTACTCCTTGGAAGGAAAGTTATGACCAACCTAGATAGCATATTCAAAAGCAGAGACATTACTTTGCCAACAAAGGTCCATCTAGTCAAGGCTATGGTTTTTCCAGTGGTCATGTATTGATGTGAGAGTTGGACTGTGAAGAAAGCTGACCACCAAAGAATTGATGCTTTTGAACTGTGGTGTTGGAGAAGACTCTTGAGAGTCCCTTGGATTGTAAGGAGATCAAACTTGTCCATTCTAAAGGAAATCAGTTCTGGGTGTTCACTGGAAGGACTGATGCTAAAGCTGAAACTCCAATACTTTGGCCAACTCATGCGACGAGTTGACTCATTGGAAAAAACTCTGATGCTGGGAGGGATTGGGGGCAGGAGGAGAAGGGGACGACCAAGGATGAGATGGCTGGATGGCATCACCAACTCAATGGACATGAGTTTGGGTAAACTCCAGGAGTTGGTGATGGACAGGAAGGCCTGGCGTGCTGCAATTCATGGTGTCGCAAAGAGTCGGACACGACTAAGCGACTGAACTGAACTAAAGAGCCAATGATGTAAAGAGAAATAAGATACAGCTTAAGAAACAACTTAGTTAGCTTAATTTAGTCACATCATGTGTACTTCAATTAATCATTTCCAGTTTTCCTTTTTCCTGCTGTCATAAACTTAAGGTAAATGATCATGTTTTTTTCCATTGTTTGCTATCAGATGAACAAAACTACAAATGAAATCTTTCCAAATAACCAGCAGCCAAACTCTCACACTAACTTGAATTTCTACAAAAATACTGTTGCTGATACTTGATATAGAATTTGTGTATATCCTACCTTAAAGCAGAGTGAGCTTACTGAGACAAAATCTGTTCCTTGTATTTCCTTTGCAATGTGTACTATTAGACATTCTTTAAAGTATCACTGAAAGTGAAGTCGCTCAGTAGTCTCCGACTCTGCGATTCCATGGACTGCAGCCTACCAGGCTTCTCCATCCACGGGATTTTCCAGGCAAGAGTACCAAAGTGCGTTGCCATTTCCTTCTCCAAGGGATTTTCCTGACTCAAGGATCAAACCCAGGTCTCCTGCATTGTATGCAGACGCTTTACCCTCTGAGCCATCATAAAGAAACATAAAAATGCTTTCTGTATTTTGGAAAAGAGTAATACCTCTTTTACATGTGGCCAAAACATCTAACCACTTTTAAATTAATTTTTAAAGAACTTACTAATTTAGAATAATAGAGACAAAGGAAGAAATTATGATAATGATACTGATGAATATGATGACAGCTAACACCAATATGTGCTTACAATGTGTCAGAAATAGTTCTAAGTATTCTACATGAATTAACTTATTTGAACCTCATAACTAATCTATGAAAGAGATATTATTTTCTTGGTTTTACAGCTAGAAAAACTGAAGCAAAGAAAAGCTAAGTTTCCCAAGGTCCAGTAGTTTGCATATAGCAAAGCTAAGATTTAAACTCAAGCGGACTGATGTGGAGTCTGGCTCATAACCAGGATGCCCTGCTCTTCTCCTGAGTGGATGCCAATAAAAATCACTGACAGGTTAATGCAAAATCATCTCTGTTGCTGAACTGAACTGTTATAAACTTGGCCATTTAAACCAGTGTGATTTACGGTAATACATTGGCCATTTGTACCAAGCCCACAATGGAACCAAACCTAATCACACTCAATATACCTGCCCAAGAGTAAGTGGAACAGCATCCTGTGTATGGGTACGCCCAATTTTGATGATATGGTCAAACTCTTTGGATTTTGCTTCGAGAGCATCATGCAGCTTCTGTAGTCCTGGGAGCAGCACTTCATGAACTTCTATTGCAGCAGCAATGTGCATTGCTGTGGGAAAAGTATCATTTGAGCTCTGTTGGAAAGTTTTCAAAAGAAACATAAAATGTTAAATCATAGGCAAAAAATACAAACTTGAATTT
Organism: Cephalophus harveyi; assembly: GCA_006410635.1. Classification (NCBI taxonomy): domain Eukaryota; kingdom Metazoa; phylum Chordata; class Mammalia; order Artiodactyla; family Bovidae; genus Cephalophus; species Cephalophus harveyi. The sequence continues at coordinate 66,611 of SJYT01056231.1, forward strand.
CTCAGCTAAAACTCTCACTAAGTGACTACTCAAAATGTGGCATATTTAGTACTCAATTATATTTATGTGTGCCAAGTCACTTAGGATCAAATAAGAAGCAAAAGAAGCAACCTGATTTCCTTTGCAGAAGGTATTTAGGTTTGTATTACACAGACCACCTACAATGAATGTATTACATATTACTATATCTACCTGCTAATAAGTAACAGCAAGACACAAAGAAATACACCTAGCAGATGTAAGGATAGCAGTAATAAAACATCTTACAGTTAAATAACACATACAGTCTTTCACAAACATTTCTTCCCTCACTAAACTTGAAGAAAATTCTGTGAGATAGGTCACCACTTCAAAAATAGAACAGAAACTGTCAAAGAAATTATGTGCCATGCCAAAGCATTTAGAGTTGGCAGAACTGGGACCTGACCAGGTAGTCTAAACACCATGCTCTTTTGTCAAATGTAAAAACCTGTACTTTTAAATTACGATGTTATGTTTAACTCCACCTCAGTCCTCTACCTGACCATACACACTAGGTTATTCTGAAGTAGATTTCAGACTTCAGTATACATAAAAGATAAACTCATACTTAAATGCAAGTCCTAGGTTTGCAAAATCCTTCACACCATGCATTTAAGTGAAAAAAATAAATAAGTTCAGTTCAGTTCAGTTCAGTCGCTCAGTCGTGTCCGACTCTTTGCGACCCCATGAATCGCAGCACGCCAGGCCTCCCTGTTCATCACCATCTCTCGGAGATCACTCAGACTCACATCCATCGAGTCAGTGATGCCATCCAGCCATCTCCTCCTCGGTCGTCCCCTTCTCCTCCTGCCCCCAATCCCTCCCAGCATCAGAGTCTTTTCCAATGAGTCAACTCTTCGCATGAGGTGGCCAAAGTACTGGAGTTTCAGCTTTAGCATCATTCCTTCCAAAGAAA
>SJYT01056231.1:69601-80787 GCA_006410635.1 Cephalophus harveyi
AAATGCAGTACTTGGATGCAATCTCAAAAACGACAGAATGATCTCTGTTCGTCTCCAAGGAAAACCATTCAATATCACAGTTATCCAAGTCTATGCCCCAACCAGTAATGCTGAAGAAGCTGAAGTTGAACGGTTTTATGAAGACCTACAAGATCTTTTAGAACTAACACCCAAAAAAGATGTCCTTTTCATTATAGGGGACTGGAATGCTAAAGTAGGAAGTCAAGAAACACCTGGAGTCACAGGCAAATTTGGCCTTGGAATGCGGAATGAAGCAGGGCAAAGACTAATAGAGTTTTGCCAAGAAAATGCACTGGTCATAGCAAACACCCTCTTCCAACAACACAAGAGAAGACTCTACATGTGGACATCACCAGATGGTCAACACCGAAAAAAATAAATAAACTTCCCTATATTTTAAATTACACTAGGTACCCACATCCTGATTTTTAAATATCACTTCCCAATAAGTTCCTCCAAAAGGTCTTTGGAAAAATGATTGCTTAGGGGGATTAGCACAGGAAAAATACAAGATGATAAGCCTGGAGCATCTTGTAGTGGAAAAAATAAGTGTCTTAAAAAAAAAAAAAGGGATGGTGGCATGTTCAAAGGGCACAGGAGTCAACATGCTGTGGCTTTATGGAACGATATGAGTAGCAATATAAAGAACAAAAATACTGGATTATAACCTTAAAAAATATTAATGAATTCATGCTTACATACATAAATGATTAAATAAAGAAATAAATCTGAGGGGAGAGAGAAGACAAATATTCCTTACAGAAAAATTTCAACTAATAATGCAAAAAGAAAGGGGGGAAAAGAAAATTACTACTAAAACATCACAGCAGTAACTGCTATTGGCAAGATCCTCTGATGAATGTTAAAAATTAATAGGCAAAAGTTTAGGGAAAAAGAGGCTGTTTTCATAGCCTCAAAGTTCTCTATTAATTTTGTGGTTATTTTAACACATGTCCAAAAATTTCTTGATATTCCTAGGAATATAGGAGCTTAAGTGCAGTAGCTGGAGTATAGGCTATTGGAAAATGAAGACACCATCTTAACCAAGTGATTCGAGTTAACATCACCAGTACCAACTTGTGCTATTATCATGTACCCCTGATGTGATGCAAGAAGAGCCCTCCATTTCTTAACAATCTTCCCCAAAATCCACAGTCTCAGTCTAATCATGAGACAACAACAGACAAACCTATACTGAGGGACATTTTATGAAATATCTGACCACTGCTTTCAAAAGTCACAAAGACAAAAGGCAAACTCTCAGATTAGAGGAGACTAAGGGGACGTGATGACAATACAATGTGGAGCATGGACTGGATCCTGGTTAAAAGAAGAAGGACATCAATAGAAAACTAATAAAGCCTGCTTAGGAGTATTGTACCAATCTCAATTTCTTCATGTGACAAATGTACCAGGGTTATATAAAATATTTAATATTAAGTTTAGCTGGGTAAAGGGTACATAGAAACTCTGAAATATCTTTGCAATTCTTATAAATAATTTTATTTTTCAAAGTGAAAGTAAAGTCGCTGAGTTGTGTCTGACTCTTTGCGACCCGTAGACTGTAGCCCACCAAGCTCCTCCATCCATGGGATTCTCCATGCAAGAATACTGGAGTGGGTTGCCATTTCCTTCTCCAAATGAAAATATACACATATACTAAATTCAAGTATCCTAAAAGTGATTTTTACCCTCAAAGGTGCTTTTCATGAAATTTAAGACATAGACTCAAGATTCCTAAAATAAATAAGAAGAACATAAAAGAAGTCCTTTCCATTAAAGAATATAAGCAGAATTAATCCTCTCTGTCAAAAGTTAATGCCTGTTTTACAAGGAAAATCTCAGGATTCTTTTCAGTTTATACAAGGAAAAGAAGTCATATACTGACCTGGCTTTTATTAACATGATCATTGGGATGTACAGGTTTCTTGCTGCCAAGTTCACCTCCCAGAATTTCAATTGCTCGATTGCTAACAACTTCATTTACATTCATATTTGTCTGGGTTCCTGATCCAGTCTGCCATACCACGAGTGGAAAATGATCATTTAATTTACCTTCAGCTACCTGCAGAACAAAATGTTAAAAAATATATTTTAAAAAATAAGAAAAATTCTACATTCATTAAGCTGTTTGAATCAAATGATTGTCGGCATCATTTATAGCATGATTTTAAAGACACTCACTTTTTTCATGTGCTACTATAGTTCCAGCAAATTGAAGTTTCTGCAGTCTAACCACTGCTACTTTAAAAGGTGAAAGATAATCTATTGCGAATGGCATAAAAATTTCACTGATTCCAAATGAAAACTGAATCAAAGATATCTTTCTTCTATTTCTCCAACTGCCCTCTATAATATCCAGACAGGGCCACTTGTTAATACTGGCAAATGTGTTAAGTCTCTAGACAAATTCACTAATGATACTCAGCAGGAATATCCAACAGATGTCACAGCCAGTCAGCATTATAACCAACAAGTGACTTAACAGTGTGAGTTCACTAGTAGCTCCTGCATCCCACAAATGTCCCATGAGTACAAGCACAGATATAAACATGTCTAGATTTGTCTCTATTTTTGTCATATTTTTGTGAGTTAGTTAGTTTTTTAATTTTAAGTTCTGAGTTAGTTAGTTTTTAAATTTTAAGTTCTCTGGGAAAGTGAGTGCTTAACTTCATCTTCTGGAATGATTTTAGTTTTAAGCTAAGAAAATCAGCGTGCATGTTAGAAATCTATGTTAGAAATCTATTACCTTAAAAAACTGGTTCATTTAAAACTAAAACTTTTTTCCTAACTGAATAAAAAAATAGGTGATTAGTGTAAAAAATTCTGAGAACTAAGAAAAGTATAACAGTCATCATAGTTCTACCCTCAGAAATAAAGACGATTAGAACTTTGGCATCTCCTTCTAGTCTCTGGGGCTTCCCTGGTGGCTCAGAGGTTAAAGCATCTGCCTCCAATGCGGGAGACCCAGGTTCGATCCCTGGGTCGGGAAGATCCCCTGGAGAAGGAAATGGCAATCCACTCCAGTATTCTTGCCTGGAAAATCCCACGGACGGAGAAGCCTAGTAGGTTACAGTCCACGGGGTCGCAAAGAGTCGGACACGACTGAGCGACTTCACCTTCACCTTCTAGTCTCTACTTCAAGTGATGGGAGTATATATGCAGAAAAACATGTTTTCTATTCACTTTTTCTAAACAAAATTGGGATCATAAAATACATGCATTTTGCAATCTTTCCTCCCCACTTCTTATATGGCAGGCTTTGTTCTATGACATTCTTTAAAAAACTAAATTTCTATGGCTTCACAATCTAACTTGTTTAAACAGTTGCTGTAAAAAAACAGTATTGCAATGAACATTATATCTACTGCTTTTAACTGTTATCTCTGCTTATCTTTGCACAACAATCATGTTATTGGTGGAAGAGTGAAATTACATTCTGCACACATATTATCAAACAACCAACTAGTTTTACAGGGAATCATTTATATATAAAACAAGAAATCAAATATTTAAGTTCAAAGAGTGCCTCTTCAAAAACTTATCTTTAAACTATATAAATTACAAGGAAAAGCAAAGAGAATCAGAAACGAAAGGTATAAAATCATCCAGAAAATTTGCCACAGTATATATTTGAAGCATCATATTAATATCCTCACCAAACAGTAACATTGTCATCCGATGCTAAAACATATTAACTCAAGAATTCAATGCCCCTTTCTCAGTGTCTTTGGTGGCTCAGACGGTAAAGTGCTTGTCTACAATGTGGGAGACCCAGGTTCGAACCCTGGGTAGGGAAGATCCCCTGGAGAAGGAAACGGCAATCCACTCCAGTACTCTTGCCTGGAAAATCCCATGGAGAGAGGAGCCTGGTAGGCTATAGTCCATGGGGTCACAAAGAGTCGGATATGACTGGGAGACTTCACCTTCCTCAGGCCAGAGCTTATCATTATCCGGAAGATAATAGGGATCTAATGCCAACAAGTAAACACTCTTATCACCTCTTACCTCATCTGCTGCCTTCATTATTGCATTAGCGATCTTTGGATCAAGACCATAATCCTGGTTTACTTCAGCAGCTGCTCGTTTCAAGATGCCAAATGCTTTAATAACTGGGATCTAAAATTTTTAATCAGAAAAATATCTCAATTTGCAATTTAAGCAGGAAAATTTTAAATTACTATCTTATGCAGGTACAAACATTGTACAGAAAACAATAACTTAAATAATATTATGACATTAAAATGTTTAGGATACAGAGAAAGATTAAAGATAGGCATATAAAAACCAAGAACCATCATTTATCTATTTGTATAGGCAACCAAACAAAAGCAAATACAATGACTTTTCATAGACACATATGTATGCTTTACATACACATACACACATATTCACACAGATGTACAATATACCATTTGTCCTATTTTTTATAAGATATTACAACACACATGATTTTACATCACATATTTAAAAACAAATGATACTCAACCATTTCAACAGCCTACACCCTTATTTCCTGGAAAAAGGAATGGCAACCCATTCCAGTATTCTTGCCTGGAGAATTCCACAGACAGAGGACCCTAGCTGGCTACAGTCCATAGGGTCACAGAGAGTCAGACACAACCGAGTAACTTTCACTCATACCATTATGTGGGCTTCCCTGGTGGCTCAGTAGTAAAGAACCCATCTGCCAACACAGGGGCTTCAATCCTTGTTTTGGGAAGATCCCCTGGAGAAGGAAATGGGTGCCCACTCCAGTATTCTTACCTGAAAAATCCCATGGACAGAGGAGCCTGGTGGGCTACAATCCATGGGGTCTCAAAAGAGTTGGACACCACTTAGCAACTGAACAACAACATTATTTCCCCTCACTGGATTCCACACTATGTAATAATTTTTTATTCTCTTTAGAAAAGAATAAAATAACAAGTAAAATAAAGGTAGCAAAATGGTGCTATGAAAACTGGATAGCCACATGCAAAAGAATAAGAATGGACCACTATCTTACACCATACACAAAAATGAACTCAAAAAGGATTAAAGACTTGAATATAAGACATGAAATCATAAAACTCTTGAAGACATAGGTGGTAAGCTTCTTGATATCAGTCTCAGCAACGATTTTCTGGAGGAGTCCAAAAGAAAAAAACAACAAAAGCAAAAATAAACAAATTGGACTACGTCAAACTAAAAAGCCTCTTCACGGTAAACCATCAAGAGAATGAAAATGCGGGGGCTGGAGGGTGTGAGGGGTGGGGGGGCCACACGTAGGGCCTGGGGGTTCGTGAGGGACCGGGAACCAATCTGCCACAGTGTACCCCCCCCCCCCATGGTTAGTAGCACTAATCTGTTTCAGAGTATTTCCTGCTAAATCCAGGAAACTAAAATTAAAACATTACAAGTGTTTTACCCAAATGAAATGGAGATATATGACACATAGGATTACACATGAAAACAAATGAGAGTTTCATTTTCTACAGGAACACTGCAGTGGGTCAAACCAATGCTGAAGTCACAACCAAATGCCAATCAACTCTGGCTACCAAAATGGAGTGACGGACCCCACGGTGTTTGTGGATGCATAAAAATAAAAAAAGGTCACAGTACAGTTTCACTGGGCACTACTAAAACAAAATGGTAAATATATCATTGGAGATGAAAGGGTCTCATTATTCTTTACTCAGATTAGCAGTCCATACATTTTTTTTGGTTTTGTTTTCCTAAGGACCTCAGGTACAAAGAGTCTGCTTTATATCTTATGTAGTTCAGAAAATTAATCCGGATGAAGCCAAATATGTAAAAATTGATAGCCCTTGTATCCATCTTTCACAGACACCTGTCCAGATCCAAACAACTGCTCTGTCTCTGGTACAGCAGCAGCAATCACGCCACCCCAGAACCACACACCTTGCTGGTGGAAGCAGGAAAATCAAAGCATGAGCCATGCTTACTCCAATTAATATTGCGTAAGACTGATCTGTTTAACCCCAGGAATTGAACTATATGAGAATATTCAGAATCAGCTGCTACCCTCTCTCTCCCAATCATGTAGTCTGGCCCTCACCATTAGACTGGCTGTGGGTTGACGTTTCAGAGATATTTTTCTAAGAAGATCCACTGCATCTTGGAAAGGTGTATGAACCTGTCAAGATTCAGTCTTGAAATCTTAGTAATGAGCTAAAATATGGAAGTTAAAATTATTGTTTAGATAAAAAGTCTATTTAAAAGATAAAGGTAGCAGTATCTCACCAGATGAGGCCTGGGGACTTCTAGGCTTACTAGCCTATCCTGCATTCTTGTGCTGACTATTTTTCATACTCTAGTTGGGCTCCAGTAGGATATGTAACATATTTCATCAATTCTTTTCACACTTTAACATCTCTGAAATCAAGATGTATCTTCAAATCAATGACATGACACAATCTTAACTGGCAGACTTTTTCTTTCTTAGTAGTATATATCAGGTCTAACTCAAGATTAGTTCTAAGGTAAGAGTTTAATGAAATATGGTTTTCATATATATTTGTATGAAATATTTGTTTTCATACAAATAAAGTTTTCTCATCATTAAATCATTCATGTAGTACTGAACAAATACTTATACATTATGCTATATGCCAGACATCATGACAAATAGTATTTTTATGAATTAGTGTACACTTTTCTACAAACTGAAGCCAAGACAGAAAGTATAATATTAAAGAAAAATTGGACGGGAGGGGAGTTTGGGGGAGAATGGATACACGTATGTGTATGGCTAAGATCTTTTGCTCTTCACCTGAACCTATGACAGCATTCTTTATTAATCATATTAATGTATTAATATTTATTAATCTTTGATTAATCATATAAATATATTGCAGCTATACCGCAATACAAAATAAAATGTTTAAAAAAATGTTTTCTTTTAAGTCAGTTTCTTAAAAGCTTTACATCAATTAAGAAGAATCAAAATTAAAAATGTTTACAAACTACAACATTCTAGTAAAAATATGAAAAATCCAAGCAAGAATGAAAGACAAATCACTTAGTTCCATCAAATAAAAATCCAAGACTCAAAGTCATAGCTTAAAACACTAGCATACTAAACCTGAAAAAGTTTAATGAGAGAGAAACACTTTATTACTAGCTTTGTAGCTAGTTCTTGAAATGACTTCATATTTTAATTCTGTAAAATATTTATAAGGTAATTTATAACTCATAATATTGAATAATGCCTAGTTCATCTAAAATAAGCCAACATTTCCACAAAAGCCACTTACTGGCATGCGTTCTGTCATGCCTCCAATCTTAAAGTTCATTGTAGATCTCACAGTCTGGGCGCCATAATACTTATCATTTGGGACCTTGAGTTCACCAAAGGTATCATATTCTATCCGAAAGGAATTTTGGCTTGCCTAAAAATAAAGACAAGACACTGTCACATCTTGAAAAGAAAACAAGTATCAGGAGAAATAACATCATATACAGGAAATACACAGGAAATTATTGGAAATTTTTAATATTGCAAATATAAATTGGAAATATAAATTTATAATTCCAAAATAATTGGAAATATATGTTTCCAATATACAGGAAACATCATATATGGGAAAAGAAATCCTTAAGTACCACAAAGACAAAAAAATTCCACTTTGATTCTCATTGTTCTCCCCCACTTCCGTTTTTTTTCTTGAAAATTTTAGTCACACAAATTAATACAGATGTTAATGATGTATTCTAGGATTCGTACACTATGCACATGATAAATACAAAGAAAGCCTCTGAAGTCAAAAGAGTAATCTTTTCCAATTCAGGAATATGCCTATTATTTGTCAATCTTTGATCTATGATTTTATTAGGAACTTTGGAAAATAACCTAAGAACAATACTTTTAGACTTTGAAAATATTATTTAACCAAAGCTCAACCATTGTCTACAAATATTATGCATGAGAGACAGCTTAGTGCAACACAAAATATTCCAGGCTTTGCAGTGAGATGGCCCACCACCTGATAGCTGTGTCATCTTCCGCAAGTCAGCTTTTCTAATCTATAATTACAGCAAATGGTGTAATTTACAGAGACATGGGCCAGATCAGTTCCTAACCTTTTTTAGGGTATTAGAATCTTTTGAGAATACAAGGAAAGCTATGGATCATCTCTCTATAAAAATTAACATAAATATAAATATATGCAAAATCTTATATATGATTTTAAGGGTTTATACCTTCAAGTCAACTCATTCCCCAGGATAAGAACCCATGATCCAAAATCCCTTTTATGGAGAATGTAAGAGTCTACCAAGTACATCGACTTATACTAATTTAAAAAAAAAAAAAAAGACATTTGGAATCTACATATATTTATTTTAAAGAGAGTTCAAAGAGATACTCAGAATTTTAATTAATGTTCACCTTGCATTAATTATAAAATAAACATGATCAGATGATTCAAAAGATTTAAAAACACCTAGCAAAGTAATCTTATTTTAGTAAATAGTCCTCTGAATAGAAAAAAAATAATTTTGTAGTTATCCCTTGGGACTAGAAAGATGGAACAACAACTAAAATAAAATTTTATATAAAACTTTTTAAATTGTATGAAAAGAAAAATATCCTTGTATCTAGTGAGAAATGCAGGAGTATAATCAATAAGGTACATGTTTTTCTTCTGCCTAAAAGTCTGCAGAGGAGAGGAGTGGCCAAGATGGCAGAGTAGGAAGACTCAGCTCACTTCCTCTCATGGGCACACCAAAATTATGATTATTTACAGAGCAATGATTGATGAGTAAAGCTGAAAACTTAGCAGAAAACAGCTTCTACAACTGTAGATATATAAGTACCATGGCAAAATAGGTAGGAGGGGTGAAGACATAGTAAAGTCAAGACCTATATTCCCCTGGGAGGAGGTGACCCACAAACTGGAGGATAGTTACAATTGCAGAGATTCTCCCCCAGGAGAAAGAGGTCCTGGTCCAGTGTCAGGGTCCCTAGCCTGGGGGTCTTGCACTGAGACGAGTTCCTTGGCTTTGGAGGCCGCAGGCCTCACTTTTGGCCAGAGGTCTGTGGGAAATAGAAACTCCCCTCTTAAAGAGTGCACACAAAATTTCACACTCTGGCACCCAGGGCCTAAGCAGTAATTTGAAAAGAGCCTGGCTCTCTACAATGACCTGCAGAAGAAAACACCTTTATATTATACATAAATACACATGTATATACACACAAGCCAGAAACAAACGTTTTGTGAAACAATCTGTCCTACCCTCATATCTTCTATTCTATGTTATTCAGTCAAAACCCCAATGCTGTTAACTGTCCACTACATTGATTTATCTACCCACTAATGAGTCCACCTGAAGTTTGAAAAACACATGTATGATTTTCAAAACCTTCTTACATTATCTCTTCCCAGTGGCTTAGGCAAGAAGAGGAGGATTGCTCAACTAAATTAATGAAAAAAATTATCAGTGCTTTTGATGAAAAAGTGAGGTTATGATGGTATCTATTAAATATAAATAAGCTTTTAATTATTATAATCCATTATTATAAAAAAATTGTGGGGTTTTTTTTAAATCATGTCTTTATATCCCATAATTCAGAGAGCAGCATTTCTGGGAGAAGTTTAAAGAGTCTAACCAGCTAGGCATAGGGCAGGCACAAACTGCAATTTCCCAATGTCCTGGGAGATGCATCTTTATTCACAATTGCTTCCCCTCCAAGAGAAGCATGAAAGGATAATATGGCCAGTGTGCATTGCAGTGTGATGGCTATTTGGTCCTAGAAATCTCAAGTAAAATTACCATCCACTAACTCCAGTAACCTGGAATTGATGAGGTGATCTCCAAGTTCACATGCTATCAGTCAGGGTCTCAGTTCAGTTCAGTCGCTCAGTCGTTTCTGACTCTTTGTGACCCCATGGACTGCAGCACGCCAGGCCTCCCTGTCCATCACCAGCTCCCATAGCTTGCTCAAACTCATGTCCATTGAGTTAGTGATGCCATCCAACAATCTCATCCTCTGTCATCCCCTTCTCTCGCCTTCAATCTTTCCCAGCCAATGAGTCAGGTAGCCAAAGTACTGGAGTTTCAGCTTTAGCATCGGTCCTTCCAATGAATATTCAGGACTGATTGCCTTTAGGATTGACTGGTTGGACCTCCTTGCAGTCCAAGGGACTCTCAAGAGTTTTCTCCACCACAGTTCGAAAGCATCAATTCTTCGGCGCTCAGCTTTCTTTATGGTCCAACTCTCACATTCATACATGACTACTGGAAAAATCATAGCTTTGACTAGACAGGCCTTTGTCAGGAAAGTAATGTTTCTGTTTCTTAATATGCTGTCTAGGTTTGTCATAGCTTTTCTTCCAATGAGCAAGCATCTTTTAATTTCATGGCTGCAGTCATAACCTGCAGTGATTTTGGAGCCCAAAAATATAAAGACTGTCACAGTTTCCATTGTTTCCCCATCTATTTCTCATCATGTGATGGGCCCGGATGCCATGATCGTTGTTTTTGAATGTTGAGTTTTAAGCCAGCTTTTTCACCTTCATCAAGAGACTCTTTAGTTCTTCTTTGCTTTCTGGCATAAGGGTGGTGTCTTATGCATATCTGAAGTTACTGCTATTTCTCCCTGCAACCTTGATTACAGCTTGTGCTTCACCCAGCCAACCATTTCTCATGATGTATTTTGCATATAAGTTAAATAAGCAGGGTGACAATAAACAGCCCTGATGTACTCCTTTCCCAATTTGGAACCAGTCCATTGTTCCACGTCTGGTTCTAACTGTTGCTTCTTGACCTGCATACAGGTTTCTCAGGAAGCAGGTAAGGTGGTCTGGTATTCCCATCTCTTTAAGAATTTTCCATTTTGTTGTAATCCACACAGTCAAAGGCTTTGGCATAGTCAATAAAGCAGAAATAAGATGTTTTTCTGGAACTTTCTTGCTTTTTCTGTGATCCAACAGATATTGGCAGTTTGATCTCTGGTTCCTCTGCCTTTTCTAAATCCAGCTTGAACGTCTGTAAGTTCTCCGTTCACATACTGTTGAAGCCTGGCTTGGAGAATTATCAGAGTCTAAAGTATCTAAAGATTAGTAAAAAGGTACAGGCCTTCAGTTCAGTTCAGTCGCTCAGTCGTATCCGACTCTTTGCAACCCCATGAATCGCAGCACGCCAGGCCTCCCTGTTCA
>SJYT01056236.1:0-15393 GCA_006410635.1 Cephalophus harveyi
GAATGGATAAGAAAGCTGTGGTACATATACACAATGGAGTATTACTCAGCCATTAAAAAGAATACATTTGAATCAATTCTAATGAGGTGGATGAAACTGGAACCTATTATACAGAGTGAAGTAAGCCAGAAAGAAAAACGCCAATACAGTATACTAATGAATATATATATATATGGAATTTAGAAAGATGGTAATGATAATCCTGTATGCGAGGCAGCAAAAGAGACACAGACATATAGAACAGTCTTTTGGACTCTGTGGAAGAGGGAGAGGGTGGGATGATTTGGGAGAATGGCATTGAAACATGTATAATATCATATAAGAAATGAATCACCAGTCCAGGTTTGATACAGGATGCTTGGGGGTGATGCACTGGGATGACCCTGAGGGATGATATGGGGAGGGAGGAGGGAGGGGGGTTCAGGATGGGGAACATGTGTACACCCGTGGTAGGTTCATGTTGATGTATGGCAAAACCAATACAATATTGTAAAGTAATTAGCCTCCAATTAAAATAAATAAATTTAAATTAAAAAAATAAAATTCATATTCAGTGTACTTCAAATAAAGGAGATTACTCTAGATAATGTGAGTGGACCTGATTCAATCAGCTGGAGGGCCATAAGTGCAGACTGAGGCTTCCCTGAAAAGAGTATCTTTTGCCTATGAACAGAATCTTCCATCCATGCTCCAAAGCTCTAGCCTGCCCTTCTTGACAACTAGCTCTATGTATCTGGATTCTCTTAACCAGCCCCACAATCATACATCTACCTTTTTCAATACATCTCTGAGTATATCTTCTAATGGTTTTTGTTCTCTGGCTTAACATTGCCTGATACAGGAATAAAAGTATAAAGGAAAAAGAAAACATATCATTATATTTTAATGAAAGTTCACTGAGAAATGTTTAACTTTAATTTTCTCTTTCCACCAAAAATGACAAATAGATCAGAAAAATACATGGTGTGAGAATTTAAGTTAATCACAAGGAAGAATTTTGTTACAGTGAAAATTAAAAATGAAACTGTGACATGATTATCTGAGCCATGAATGTCTAAGCAATGTCTGCTTAGAGAAAATATGAACCATTTCCCTATGCCAATATATTAAGTCATAACTCATCTCCAGGAATTCCTTTCCTCAATGAATATACTAACCTTCTCTTTGAGTTCCAAAATGGTAAGTCAGAGTACACTTAAAAGAAAGGGGGGGCAGGGGAAGATAATTTGAGATTAAATGTTACAGTAAATAGACATTTGTGTCTGTGCTGTAGTTGATGTAATATTCCACTTTGTGTCTTTCCAAATCACTAACTCATGCTAAATTCTCTGTTGGAATGCTTGTTCTCTGATCCTCAAAGGATTGTCTCCTCGATTTTTATAGCTCAGCATAAACAGACTTTCTCTTTTTCTTAAAGCCTTTCTCAAGGCTTAACTCTCTCTCTCCTCCTGTTAATATCTATCTCAACCTACATTTATTTTCTATTTTATTACATATCACAACTTCTGCCTTAAAAAAAAATTTTTTTTTTAGCTTGTTTTTCTCTGTCTCTCAACCAAGTTTTAAACTCTGTTAGAAAAAGAGTTCATGCCTCTACTGTTCACTTTCATAGTTTCAGCATTTAAAACAGAGAATAGTTGTCCAATAAGTGTTTGCTAAATAGTTGAATATTACTGTGTCCCTGCTGCTTATGAGTCCATGATCTCAACATCAAATTTTTTTTAAAAAAATGTCTTTGATATAGCATCAGAGATTGTCTATCTGCCATTTAGATGCTATTGTTTCTCTAAATAGATAAATCCAAATCAAACGTACTCAGGTACAATTTTACCATTTTACATTGAGTTCTATTATTCAGCAAGAAAAGTTGCTACACTTTGGCTTATCTCAGTAGGTACTGTGGAAACTCATCTATTTGTCAACAGGCATTTGGTTATGGTGAGATTTACTACTGACTAAACCACAAACAGCATCATAAATGGGGAAATCGGAGTTTAGTTGTTCCTGTAAACTTGATTGTGGAAGAGCCAGAGAACTAGTGACAATATGTAATATATCAGACAGAAAGAAGAGAAAGCTCTATGGAACTATCCTGGGTATATCATAAAGAAGGTAAAAGATCACCATCTGTTTAACAGGAATAAATAGGGAGATCAAATATTAGTGCATCCTAAATTACTAGCAAAACAAAGGGATTTTGTAATATTAAACTGAGAGGCAAAACAGGATTTCTTACTTACTACTGCAGAATATATCTACATGCTAATGTAAATTTATAGAAGGATAATGTTTCTACATGCTATGAAACCATTAAGAAATTAATTATATATGTGTCTGAAAAAAATCATATATATGTATATATAATCTTCATTTAAAACTGCTGGACGTTAGAAATATGGAATCATCCTTTTTAACTCAATATGGATAATATATATGAACTTCTTAGGATACTCTTCTGTCAATTATAGTCATTGTTCCATAACATTTTCTTCTCTTTTATGCCATAATAAAGAATAACCAAGAATCGTTTTTTCCTGATTTCTGATTACTAAACCTATTAACTGACTTATATGGTTATTTTGGGCAAGTTTTTTAGTTGTATACTTTTGTCAGTGTCTATGTAAAATAAAACAGCCTGACTGACTATGTTGGTTAAATGACCTTTTATTTTTTGTCTATGTACTACCAAAATTTTTCCTCCCTTCAACAAAAGACATAAACATTGTATAAATCAGCATTGATTGTTTCGGCATTGCAGTGCTTTGCTATTGTTCAGTTGCTAAGTTGTATCTAATTCTTTGCGACCTCATGGACTACAGCACACTCTGCGCTTCATTGTCTCCTGGAGCTAGCTCAAACTCATGTCCATTGAGTCGGTGATGCCATCCAACCATCTCATCCTCAGTTGTCCCCTTCTCCTCGGGCTCTCAATCTTTCCCAGCATCAGGGTCTTTTGTAATGAGTTGGCTCTTCACATCAGGTGGTCAAATATTGGAGCTTCAGCTTCAGCTTCAGTCCTTCCAATGAATAGTCAGGGTTGATTTCCTTTAGGATTGCTTTGGTTTGCTGTTTTATGTTTTGCTTTATGCTTTGTTAGGTGATGGCACCCCACTCCAGTACTCTTGCCTGGAAAATCCCATGGACGGAGGAGCCTGGTAGGCTGCAGTCCATGCGAAAAAAAAAAAAAAAAACATAACTTTTTGACTTTCATTCCAAGCATTTGTTTGATATTTTTGTTACTAGATGTTTTGAATATCTTGAGTATTGATTATATTTTTCAGTTAATTTTTAAAGATTTAGTTTTATGTGTACATAATTTACAAAACTGAAAAGGAACGGTGCTTTTTAAAATAATTTATACTACTGGTTTTCATTAATTATTTTTAAACCATATGGGATTACAAACATGGTTTCTACTATTCCAATATTGCTCATTTTTGTATTCAGCTCACATACACAGACTATACAGAAATGTTGAGAGTCTTCTTAAATCTATTTTAGGAAAGCAGACAGCAGGTTTTGATTTCTGAGGGGATTTAAGTGGTCAAATGGCCTCCTCCCCAAACCATGCATCTTTACTTTCTGAACAGCCTCTATTTTACAACTTGGTATATATTTTTGATTTTCTCTTGTGATATCATACCTCTAACACTGCAGCTCTTACTATTTTGCATATAAATCATCACTGGAAATGGGAATCATAGTTTACATTTCATAACTTGACTTCTCAAAAGATTCAGCTGTGTGTGAAACAGCTTTGTTATTGAGCATTTCCTGGGTTTGATTAGATTTAGTCGTAACAAAAATATTGAAGCATATAAATTAAAATCTGAGAACAGAAGACATTGAACTGTTCAGGATTTGAAGGGACAATCAGTCTAACATACATATAGAATATAGAACTTGCAGTCTCCTGGGAATGTGAAAATATACATGTGATGTGCATGTTCTGGTTCGGGATTCAAATAGAACAGCACACCTTAAGAAAGACACTGAAACTAAAGAAAAGCTTGGATGTCTGGATAAAACCGGGTAGAAGGAATGTTAACAGAATATTTCCCCAAAGCCCTGTATTACCACCACAAGGTAGAAGACAAAAGACTTCTCAATGCCATTTACGCTCTTAATTTTGGTTGACCTGGGAATTAATGACCAACGTGCCTTGAATGTTCACATGATGGCAAGGGAATCATTTATTTTGTAAATGGCATTGCAAATGTGCTGAAGCATGCACAATTCAAACTTGCCAGCCAGCCACTCTGCCCTGCTGATTCAGTGGTATCAAGGACACAGCATCTAACCCTCACATTTTGTTTGGATGCAACCCTCCATCTGAATAGGGTCCATGCAGCATGGATCTTGGTCTTATGAAACAAATCTTTCCTCTTTAAATGTCAGTATCTCATTAGGCCTTTCCTTTGGTTCAGTTTAGTGATGTTTCCCCCTGCTCACTAGTGAAATGAAGTGGTTAACAGCCTCTGCAGTCTCAAAAGTATGAGCTTATGCTTTGACTCTAGGCAGACTGTGTGACTCTGAAACAAAAACTGAACTTGCATTTCTATCATGGAGGGATTTAAAGATCACAGTAAAGCACAATAAAGGCCTAGGTTACAGGAGAGTAACTGTCATTCCCAGGTTCCATAACTCTCAGTTACCTCTGCAGTCTCAAAAGTATGAGCTTATGCTTTGACTCTAGGCAGACTGTGTGACTCTGAAACAAAAACTGAACTTGCATTTCTATCATGGAGGGATTTAAAGATCACAGTAAAGCACAATAAAGGCCTAGGTTACAGGAGAGTAACTGTCATTCCCAGGTTCCATAACTCTCAGTTAGGAGGTTCCTTTTGACTTCTGAAGACCTTGGCTTATAGTGATGCTGGACAGTTAGAGAGAGTCTAGATCTAATATCTCTTGGGGTGGCTATATTTTGGTAATGTGTTCTGTAGGGATGCTATGCATAATGTTAGCAGAAAGCGTTTATCATTTAATTTTCTGTTTTTAGACCAAAACCAATTCCAATTTTATAAGACAACTGTATGACACATCAGTTCAGAATAACATGGGGAAGATTTTCAGGGTCTGTGTCAAATTGTACAAGTATCTAGGCCAGTCATTCAGTCATGTTAGATAACCAATTTTTAAAATACTGGGTGCAATGAATGAGTTTACACATTATTTTGACAGAATTTAATTGTTTTATATTTAGTTGAAGGGAAGTCATTTTTCACTTCATAATGGCAAATGGTGTTTTAGCTTAATAGTCACATTTCCATCAATTGTTTTGAAATGACATAGAATGACACACAACAGTAACAACAAAGGCAAATGTAAGTAATACATTTTTAAGTTATTTATTTTCTTATTGACTCATGCAGTAGACGTGAAATGAATCAGGATCCCAGGGTTCTTCCCCTCCATGTCCTGCTGCTTTCTGTCTCTGGAAAAACTTTAGTCAAAGAATAAATTTAATCAGAGAAATGAGAAAAAAAGAGAAACCAAAAAATGTCATCAATCAGGACAAAACAACAATATTTTTGTCATTAAACAAAATCAGGGACTTTTAGTTCTTCCCTAAGAGCTAAAAAGCCTCTTAATGAAAGTGAAAGAGAAGAGTGAAAAAGTTGGCTTAAAGCTCAACATTAAGAAAACGAAGATCATGGCATCCGGTCCCATCACTTCATGGGAAATAGATGGGGAAACAGTGGAAACAGTGTCAGACTTTATTTTTTGGGGCTCCAAAATCACTGCAGATGGTGACTGCAGCCATGAAATTAGAAGACGCTTACTCCTTAGAAGAAAAGTTATGACCAACCTAGATAGTATTTTCAAAAGCAGAGACATTACTTTGCCGACTAAGGTCCATCTAGTCAAGGCTATGGTTTTTCCTGTGGTCATGTAAGGATGTGAGAGTTGGACTGTGAAGAAGGCTGAGCGCCAAAGAATTGATGCTTTTGAACTGTGGTGTTGGAGAAGACTCCTGAGAGTCCCTTCGACTGCAAGGAGTTCCAACCAGTCCATTCTGAAGGAGATCAACCCTGGGATTTCTTTGGAAGGAATGATGCTAAAGCTGAAACTCCAGTACTTTGGCCACCTCATGTGAAGAGTTGACTCATTGGAAAAGACTCNTCCCTTCGACTGCAAGGAGTTCCAACCAGTCAATTCTGAAGGAGATCAACCCTGGGATTTCTTTGGAAGGAATGATGCTAAAGCTGAAACTCCAGTACTTTGGCCACCTCATGTGAAGAGTTGACTCATTGGAAAAGACTCTGATGCTGGGAGGGATTGTGGGCAGGAAGAGAAGGGGACGACCGAGGATGAGATGGCTGGATGGCATCATGGAGTCAATGGATGTGAGTCTGAGTGAACTCCGAGAGATGGTGATGAACAGGGAGGCCTGGCGTGCTGCGATTCATGGGGTCACAAAGAATCGGACACGACTGAGAGACTTAACTGAACTAACTAACTAACTGAAGGGCTCCCAGGTGGCTAAAGAATCAGCCTGCCAATGCAGGAGACCGGAGAGTCGTGAGTTCAATCCCGTGGTCAGTAAATCCCTTAAAGGAGGAAATGGAAACCCACTCCAGTATTATTCTTGCCTGGAAAATTCCATGGAGAGAACAGCCTGATGGGCTACAGTTCATGGGGTCGCAAAGAGTCAGACACGATTAAGTGCATGTGCACATACAAGGGCTATATAGTTAATATCCTTTGAGCTATTTTTTAGATACTGAAACCCCCACTTTCTTCCACCAGAAAAAAAAAAAGTTAACTACATGATGATCAGGTTGTAGCCATTACAAAAGCCGCCACAGTTCCAAGAACTGGCCCCTGAAAACAAGAAATGGAAACAAACTGACCCTGGACTTGAAGATTAAATGCACTTAAAGTGATTAAGATGCTCATCAGACAACCACATGACCAATTTCAAGATGGCCGTCAGAGCTGACTGTGCTGTTTCTACTTGTAGCCCCTTCCCTCCACCTATACACTCTTGAAACTCCCATGTAGAAACTCTTGCTGCTGATTGTCAGGAGAGAGTTGGCCCTTGGACATGAGTCCATCCCCTTCCCCAGTTGCCAGCTTCTGGAATAAAGCAAACTTTCCTTTCCACCAGTCTTACCTCTTGAGTATTGACTTTCAAGCAACAAGCAGCGGGACCCCAAATTTAGTAACAGAGTAAAAAATTACTATCAAAAGGTTTACACTCTGTGTGTGTGCTCAGTTGTGTCCAACTCTTTGTGACCAGTTGATTTATAGTGTTGTGCTAGTTTCAAGCATACAGAAAAGTGATCCAGTTATATATATATATAACTGGAAAATTATATATATATGGTGGTGGTTTAGTGTCTAAGTCATGTCTGACTCTTGTGATCCCATGGACTGTAACCTGCCAGGCTCCTCTGTCCATGGGATTCTCCAGGCAAGAATACTGGAGTGGGTTACCTTTTGCTTCTCCAGGGATACACACACACA
This sequence comes from Cephalophus harveyi, assembly GCA_006410635.1. NCBI lineage: Eukaryota > Metazoa > Chordata > Mammalia > Artiodactyla > Bovidae > Cephalophus > Cephalophus harveyi. The sequence continues at coordinate 7,474 of SJYT01056236.1, forward strand.
CACACACACACACACACACACATATTCTTTTTAAGATTTTTCTCTCCTATAGGTTATTACAAAATATGAGTACAGTTCCCTGTGCTATACAGAGGTCCTTATTGGTTAACTATTTTATATATAATAGTTTCATCTGTTATTCCCAACTGAAGACACCACTAGGAAAGAACCTGCTTCCAAACTCACTAAGTATTCATTTCCTTAAAGGACTGTACGACTGAAGGTCCCAGGTCTTACTGGCAATTGACAAAATCTGCCCTCTAGTCCCAGAGGCACCTGAAGCTCCCTGCTGTGGGACTGTCTCCTTGGAAAGTTCATAATGGGGATGTTTACTTCTTCAAGAAAAGGAGGAGAATCTCACTGTCACTAAGATATATCCTAAGAAAAGATAATCAGAGAGAGGCATCTCCTTGCTTGTTCCACTTAGTATAGCTTAACCAAAGGAGTGACATGCCATCCCATTATTTAGCATAGTCTATTAGTTAGAAGCAAGGCACTGGTTGAAACATTGCTTAAAATTTTTAAAACTGTGTTACATATTGGAGGTTATCCTATCATGTGTCCACCACAAGGACCCATCTTTGTGTTCTATAGATGTGGGAGGGAGGGGAAATGATTCTCAGAGGAATTATTACAAAATAGATGAGCTGGCAGACACAATAAAATGTATTCATAACCTCTGCTAAGACGAAGTGACATTGAGATAATTTCATGCTGTTCTTTTAGGAGTTAAAGAAGTAACAGCAGGCATCTGTCTCTAGTTTCTGTCTTTAATAAGAACATATCTAATGTTTCTTCTTTAAATAATGTTTTAGGATTGAGTTGGTTTTCTTTACCTTGTTGCCACAGAATCATTTTATTTCTAATTAACAAGATTCTTAATGGATTTTAAATATCAAATGTCCTTTAGGCATCATTGAGTTGTCATTTTTCTCCTTTGATTATTAATGCAATGATTTAGAATAATATATTTTCTCATTTTCAATCATCTTTACATTTGTGGAATAAATCCCACTTAGAGTTGTTGTTCAGTTGCTCAGTCACATCCAACTCTTAAGATACTTGTAAATATTCCATGGGGGTGGGGTTGATTTGAGATTGTAATATCTACACTTACAGAAGTCTCCAATATTAGTTTTTTGCATGCAATTTTTATCAGCATTTGGTGTCAATATAATATTAATATTGTAGTAGCCTTTCCATTTTTGTATACTCTGAAATGGTTAAAGTTGCAAGGAAGTGTTTCATGAAGTTATGGTTGAAATTCCCCAAAACTGACATTAATTCAAAAAGTTTAATGAAGATAAGGAATCATTTCTAAGACAGGATTAAATCACTTTTTTCATGGTGATTGGCCAATTAAGGTTCTGCCTTTCACAGGTCAGTTTTCTTATGTCAGTTCATAGTGTATGTTTAGATTTTCACAGCTTGTTATAAAGTCTCACCCACCAATTGACCATGTACCTCACCTACTGGAAACACCTTGCCTTAGTCTTTGACCTTTGTATCAGGTTGGGAAACATTTTCTGAAAGAAATGGTATTGAATATTTTATGCCTGTGGGCCAGTAATAAAATCCATATATATATCTCCAACAAAATACAATCATTTAAAAACACAAAAACTAGTCTCTATCTCTGGGTCTTTAAAAAAGAAAAACAAAAGAGACTATAGTCTGAATTTTGCTAGTAAGTCACAGTGCGCCAATGTCTGCTTATACCATTCATCTTAATTTATTGAAAGTTTAGTGTGGGCAAGCAAGTAAATAAGCAAAAACATGTGATATAAGGGAGCCTCATACTGCTATAAACAGTCCATGTTGTTTGTTTGCTTGTTTTAGAGGAGATTGGAAACTTCAAGAAGAGTTTTTACCCCTGATTCATTTTAATTTTTTAGATATGCATAAGTATATAGATGTTTACATAAACACATACATATATGCATTACATATATTTTAATATACATGTTAGTCTGTTAATTATGTTTCTTCCCTCTTTCATTTATCCCACTTTTCCAAAGCCCTTGAAAACATAATTTATACATTTTCATATTTTCCTCTGGGATCATATTATCTTACAAAATACACTTATCAGAAATTATGCACATTTATATCCATTAGAAATATACCTATCACTTGCATTTTATGACAATAAAATAATTTAAGCGCATTCCATTCTGCTTTTTAACAAATATTAAGAATGCTTCATGTAAATTCCTGATTATGAATTGAGAGAATTCAAATTCATTGTTACTAAAGATTGTGCCATATTCTTTACTGTGTCCCACAATTTATACAGAAATTGACCAGCTGAAAGGCACTTATCATGCCCTAAGTGGAGAAGGCAATGGCACCCTACTCCAGTACTCTTGCCTGGAAAATCCCACGGATGGAGGAGCCTGGTGGGCTGCAGTCCATGGGATCACTAAGAGTCAGACACGACTGAGCGACTTCACTTTCACTTTTCACTTTCATGCATTGGAGAAGGCAATGGCACCCCACTCCAGTACTCTGCCTGGAGAATCCCAGGGTTGGGGGAGCCTGGTGGGCTGCTGTCTATGGGGTCGCACAGAGTCGGACATGACTGAAGCGACTTAGCAGCAGCAGCAGGAGCAGCAGCATGCCCTAAGTATTGTTTTGAGTTTGTTTTCCTTGACATTTGGTGTTGCACATACTTGTGTTTATATCCTTACCAGTATTTACTTTGTGCAATTGACTCAAAAGAGGAGGATTTGTAGATAAAGGATATATTTATTTATAATTTTACTAGCTATTCATTAGCTTTACTTTCTAATAAATTTAAATAATTTACATTTATTTGACAAATATATAAGTAACTTTTGCCCACATCTTGCTAGTAGTAGGGATTGAAATTGTTTTTTGTTTTATTCAGTTTAGATAATATAATGTATTGTTTTCTTGTACATTTTTAATAAAACAAAAATTTTTGCAGTAAAGCTTATAGAAAATGGTTAGAAATATAAAGACTTGAAAATTATCAAGATGGTAATTAAGACCCAGTTTTAAGGAAGCAGTTCACAGAAAAGCAAATTAAAATCTCAATGATCCAACAGAAAATACACAACTCAAAAGGAAAATGCAAATGAAAACTATAATGGGAAATCTATCCTGTGATCTATTTCTGATTTCTGCTGATTTGATTAAAGCAGCACTAATGTTCTTCAAAATTTTCTTTGCTGCGTTTCAACAATGATTCTTCTGCATAAAATTTGATGCTCCAACTGCATCTGCAGTAAATTTATATCCTATTTCTATACAATTGATATATTTATCATATAAAGAATTTCTACATGAGAAGATGGCCAACGTTTACAATAGTTGATACATTTTTATTTTATCAAGAATAATTTATAGTATCTTCTCATAAAATTCTTTCATAACCTTATTTTATTCATCTCTAAAAGTTTTATAAATTGTTTATATTCTGATCAAGAGAACTTCTATACAAATATTGAACTCATATCTAGCTGTCTTACATATTTAAAAAATCAATGCTAGCAGCGTGCTACTAGAACTTTCTTGGTGTTTTAGACATGCAATCATATCATTGACAAAAATGAACACCCTATGCCTTTAACAATGTTTATAGTGGCTTTCTTGTTTTTGATTCATTACATTCTTAGGATATTATTAAATGGTGCTGTGATATCTCCTTATAGTTTTGCTTATTGGAATGGATTTAACATTTGATCGTTGTTACAGTGCATACTGGGGGAATTTGATAAATGGTAGTTATAATATTCTAGTAATTGCTTCCATTTTACTTATAGAGTTATTAGAAAGAGCTGCTAAATTTTATCAAATTCTTTTTCATCATTGATTCATATGACCTAATTATTTTCTTCTCTAATTGGTTATTATAATAAACAATGTCGTTAGGCTTCCTGATATTGAATCATTTTTCTGGCACTAAACCCACATTGCTATAGTATATTATTCTTATTACAATATGGAGGGATTTAACTCTTAATATTTTATTTAAATCTTTTGTCTATGTGTATATGTAAGTACATTCTATGGATTTCTTTTTATGTGAACCCCCAATCAAAGAAGGAAATGGCAACCCACTCCAGTGTTCTTGCCTGGAGAATCCCAGGGACAGGGGAGCCTGGTGGGCTGCCATCTATGGGGTTGCACAGAGTTGGACACGACTGAAGTGACTTAGCAGTAGCAATCAAATGTTATCTCTAAAAGTATTCCGATCTTGGAAATTTTCCATTTGTTTCTATGGCCTGAAAAGTTTTCTAAATATGAATACCATCTGCTATTAATATTTAAAGGAAAACAGAAACTATTTAATAAACCCTTCTGATCCTATTGTCCTTTTACAATAGATTTTTAGTCACTTTGCAATCTCATCTATTATGATGCTTCCACTGCCAATTTCTAATTTTGTGTCAACTTTTAAAGTTTTATATTTTGCTAAGATATTATTCACTTCTAAGTTTTGGAATAAAATATCTTTGAAATGCAAAGCTATTCTCTTATAAATTTTTAACTATTTTATCTGTGGTTGTGTCCTTTTCCCCCATCTAACCTTTTCTATTTTTGCTATCTTTAAAAAAAAAATCAGATTAATGTTCACATATTTACTTATAAAATAATTTTTAATCTTGACAAAATATATGAAAGTTATTTCTGTCTCTGGGTTACAGATGAGACATGAGTTTCTCCCAATCAATGTCATGCATTTTCAATTATAAAATCCATTTTATATCCTAGGACAGTGGCAGTATTTCCTAGTTCTGGTAAGCCTATATGTTAAGATAATATTTTTGGCTGCTAACTAAACAACAATTGAAAAAAGCTGTAGCAATGCTTGTGTTCTTTAGTATAAGTATTGTACTTATAAAATTTTATGTAAGGATGTAACTAAGATTATACAGAAAGATTACATTAACTTGGAATGCTTAATGTAAAATAATTTAAGATATTGAAAGAAAGTTGAGACAAAATAAATGACCACAAAATAGCTTTGGCTAGATAAACAATGGCACAATACTACAATGAAATGATTAAGCACATTAGCTTTAAAATCATTTGAAAGCTTCTCTAGCATTACTGATATGGAAAAATATTCACAGAATAATATAAGGTGACAAAAATTTTATCTCCTATATAATCCAATTTAAAAAAAATGGATACATGTGAAAATATCTGAAATGTTAACTTAGTGGCTTAAAACTGGTGGAATTATGAATGTTATTCATTTTTTATTTCCTTATTTTTTCTATAACAATCATATTCTTATGTAAGGGAAGATCTAAACCTATTTATTTAAATATTTAAACTAAATATAATGATTTTGAGCCCATTATAAGTAACAGTATCTCTGAGTTCTTAAACTTTCTGACATAGTGAATCATTTCAGTGGTGGAAAAGAGCTTATAAGGTATTTAAGCTATCACTTTATTTATCCACACATTGACTCAGTCAAAAGTGACACATTTAGTTGAACAAAAAGACCCAGAACAAATGTCACCAGCAGAGTATTTGATTTCTATAATCTCCCAGCTAAAACTGTTACCTTCAAACTCTGCCCTTCATATACATTTCACTTCAAGGCATTTATTATTCTGCAATTTTAATACAGGTACTTGTGGAGCCACTGCTACTAGACTGTAATTTCCATAAAGCATGAAAACGTATTTTGGTCACCTTTGTATCTCCAATTGTGCACATCACATTTAAATAACATAAGTAATGGATTTTGTGATGGAGTAAATAAATGAATGCATAAATGAGAGTTAGTGAGGAGACTGCTACTGTATTTGAAGACTTATGAATAAAGAGGTGTGTCACAGCTTTGAATTCCTAGAAACAAAACCTCAACCAAGGGTAAGATACCAATTCATGTCTGAGTCTTTGTGACCCCATAGACTGTTAGCCTGCCAGGCTCCTCTGTCCATGGAATTCTCCAGGTAAGAATGCTGGAGTAGGTAGTCATTCCCTTCTCCAGGAGATTTTCCCAACCCAGGGATTGAATCTCAGTCTCCCATGTTGCAGGAAGACTCTTTACCATCTGAGCCACGAGGGAAGCTCCAAAGATTTTTATAGGGCATATAATTTTAAAGGGCTTCCCTGGTGGCTCAGCAGGAAAGAATGCATCAGCTAATGCAGGAGACACAAGTTTGATCCCTGAGTTAGGAAGATTCCCCTGGAGAAGGAAATGGCAACTCACTCCAGTATTCTTGCCTGGGAAATCCCACAAACAGAGGAGCCTGGTGGTCTACAGTCCACAGGGGTTGCAAAGAGTTGCATGTAACCATGTCTTAGTCACTAAACAATAGCAACAGCATACTTTCAAGGTAATCAAAGGAAAAGAGAGTTGAGCCATACAAGGCAATGACTTACTGTGTTGGCCATTCCTTCTTGACAAGCCACAATAAACACAAGTACATTCACTCGACGTCATAGAGAAAACACTCTTCAGAACTATATATCAGAAGGAAAAAGGCAGATAGAGACAACCCATCTTCCTGTTCCATCTTTCTCCTGTCTTCCCTTGCTTAAAGTTTGCCCTATGGGGAACTAACCATATCAGATCCCACACCTCCTCACACTCACTTCCAGAATACATAACCTTTTTGCAACATTTCAGAATGTCAGATCTATGTCTTGTGTTATCTTGAGATGTCTGAAATTTCAGGAAAGAGCCAGAAGTTTCAGCTCTAAGCCTGGGGGGGCCTCAGAAAATACACCTCATGGTCTGCAGTGACATCAGTAAACCAGAAGTTGAGGGGCATAAGTGGCCACGGGTGTGAAAGAGAGATTTGACTGAGAGAATTTAAGGAGGTGCAGAAGATGTATTCAATAAAAGGCAATGTCTGTGTGTTCTCAGTTGCTCAGTTGTGTCTTACTCTTTGTGGCCCCATGGACTGTAACCCAGCAGGCTCCTCTGTCCCTAGAATTTCCAGGCAAGAATGCTAGAGTGGGTAGCCCTTTCCTAATCCAGGGAAATCTTAACAACCCAGGATCAAATCCAAGCCTCTTGCATCTCTGCACTGGTAGGAAGACTTTTCCTCTATGCCCCCTGGGAGAAACTGATGTACAAACAAATCATTATATATCATTAAGGTCACAAACTATTGCTATTAAAACTTGGAATCTAGTGTGAGACATTCTCCAAAATGTAGGAAAAAATGAAATTACTACCCTATGAGAGTAAAACCCAAACAATGCATTATGTATTTGTGAAAAGATATGCAGACAATTAACATTAATAAATAGTTAATGCTTAGCACAGTCTAGCCATTTTTTAAAATTCTCACTTAGTATACAAAAATCTTAAAGATATCATTAAACTTTTTATTATTATAATTTAAAATTTAAAGATTAGAAAAGTGCACCAAATAACATGGCTAGTATGTTGTACAGCTGATTTAAAGCCCAGAATATCTGATTTCAGAGATGGTCCACTAGGTGTCAGTCAGTGAGTTCAGTTGCTCAGTCGTGTCCGACTCTTTGCAACCTCATGAACCGTGCATGCCAGGCCTCGCTGTCCATCACCAACTCCTGGAGTTCACTCAGACTCACGTCCATCGAGTCAGTGATGCCATCCAGCCATTTTATCCTCTGTCGTCCCCTTCTCCTTCTGCCCCTAATCCTTCCCAGCATCAGAGTCTTTTCCAATAAATCAACTCTTCGCATGAGGTGGCCAAAGTACTGGAGTTTCAGTTTTAGCATCATTCCTTCCAAAGAACACACAGGGCTGATCTTCAGAATGGACTGGTTGGATCTCCTTGCAGTCCAAGGGACTCTCAAGAGTCTTCTCCAACACCACAGTTCAAAAGCATCAATTCTTCGGTGTTCAGCTTTCATCACAGTCCAACTCTCACATCCATACATGACCACAGGAAAAACCATAGCCTTGACTAGACGGACCTTTATTGGCAAAGTAAT
>SJYT01056255.1:0-10307 GCA_006410635.1 Cephalophus harveyi
CTCCTCCTGCCCTCAGTCTTTCCCAGCATCAGGGTCTTTTCCAGTGAGTCAGCTCTTTGCATCAGGTGGCCAAAGTATTAAAGCTTCAGCATCAAGACGCTTGACAAGAAAATAGCGAAACCAAGAACCCTTATGATACCTTGGAGTTTAGGAAAACAATAGTGGATTTACCTCTCTGTGGTGCAATAGGGCCCCACCAGCTTTGCTTCATTCTGTTAAGGTCAGAAAGCAGTTGCTGAACATCTAATATGTGCCCGGCTTTCCTGCGCACCAGGAACCCAAAAATGAACATGGCATGATCTCTGTCCTGGAGAAACTTACTGCTGTTTGTTGAAGTGATAAAATAGATTCAAAAAGGACAAAACCTAAGAACTCCATGAGATAAGGACCCTTATAACCTCCAGTTTATAGATGAAAAAACAATACATCTGTGCTGTCCAATGTGGTAGAGATGTGACTATCTAAGTTTATTAATTAAAGTGAAATAGAAGCATGAGTTTAGTTCCTCAGTAGTGCTGGTCACGTTTAAGATGTTCAATGGTCACCTGTAACAAGTGGCTGCCATACTGGATGATGCAGATACAGAATATTTCCGTCATTGCAGGAAACCCTATTGTACCACGCTGCTCTAAGTCACTTTGTCAACACAGGAACATGCAACATGGGCTTGTTCTGACTCCAGATTATATCAGTTATCAGTTATGTTACATTGCTTCCCTAATATCTAGTGAAAATTTGGGGAGAGGAAGTAGACAGGGGAAGAGTTAGAAATCTCTTTTTATTCAGGAAATAAGAAATATTTAAGATGATGGGGAACAGGAGACATAAGTACAGATTTCCCCTGAAGCTCTTTTGTGCTACTTGAAGAACTAGGAAAGATTTTTTTTACTGGATCAGGAAAGTTAGTACTTGCTGTTTATGGAANCAGGGGAAGAGTTAGAAATCTCTTTTTATTCAGGAAATAAGAAATATTTAAGATGATGGGGAACAGGAGACATAAGTACAGATTTCCCCTGAAGCTCTTTTGTGCTACTTGAAGAACTAGGAAAGATTTTTTTTACTGGATCAGGAAAGTTAGTACTTGCTGTTTATGGAATCATGAAGTGACTTTTGCTAAGACTTATCCTAGGATTTTGTCTTATTTACTTTTAAGCCTCAGTTCCTAACATAGTACTTGATATTTAATAGCTGTACAATAAATGCTTCTTGAACTAAATTAAAAAAAATTAACTATAATATCTTTTGCCCATCTCAGAAGAACTGTTGTGAAGAAGAGTAATGATTCCTAGGAGGAAAAAGGGAAAGATTTCCGCAAGGGCAATATCCAGATGCTCAGCTTCATGAAAAGAGGGCCCCATATGACTATATCTGTGCTCTGACAGGGACATAAGAGGGAGTGATCATACGAGCTGCCTAAACTCTGATCTGGGCCAGATTTTACAGTCTGCTATTTTAAAACTACAGAAACTCTGTATGTGGCTCTAAAATGAGAACGGAGAAAAATTGCCTCAATACCAAATTAGTTCCTGTTATCTCTTTAGTGAAGTGAAAGCAAAGTCACCCCTCTGCCTCCCTCAATGTGTCCCAGTGTGTTATCCTGGATTACTTGCACTTACCCACCAAATGTTGTGTGAAAGCCGAAAAAAACAAACAAACAAACAAACAAACAAAAAAACCCACTATTTTGGCTCCCAGCTCATCCTCCTGCCCTTTTCATCAATGCGGCCCTCCCCCACCCCCATCTTCCTTTCCTTCTCTTCAGGATTTAGCTGAAGTGTTGGCTTCTGTGTTATTTAGAACAAACAAAACCTATCAAAATAGGGTTTCAAAGACAGATGTGCTGATTGGGGATGGGAAGCAAATGCGGCATGCTCACTCACTTCCTAAAAGCTTTAATTTACAGCAAAAATAAAAAGTTGTTCAACACCAGACAGGAGGAGTCAGCTTTGAAAAACTGACTGATAAGCGGAGAAGATTTGTTTTGAATTTCTTTTTTCCCAGCAGCAGTGATCACAACTTCCTTAGAATGATTTAAGAATTCCCTGGGGGCGTTTTGCCCGGGTCCCTTTGTAAGCTTTAGACTCCTACCAGGACTTATCAGAGAAGATTCCAATTTAGAGCAGCAAAAAGTTTAGTGTCTGATATCAGCTCTAGCTTTTCTTTTTCTTCTTCTCTTTTTCAAAAGGAGACATGATGTTTTACAGTGTTAACACTTTTGAAAGTTCCTATATTTCCAGCGAACAGAGTGCTTTTGTGAAAAGGGCTCTGAGAAGCATTATTCAGGCGAAAATGCATCAAAGGGATGCGAGTTGAAAAGATAGAAGTTTGCCGATGTGGAGATTGAAGGCAGCGTGTGCTGACAGGTGCAATTATAGCCAGATAATTGAATGTTTTAAGGGAGATGTGGTGCGATCAGGCAATAGTTACGAACTCACATCGGAAATCCATTCATAATTAGATATTCAGGGATCCTGCTGTGGATGACACAACCAGTGTTGGGACCATGAACTACTTTAGCTGCCGGACATAAAAGGGATTGCACTTTGTAAAGTAGTGTGAAATAGCTTGATATCAGCCCTACAGAACTTAATTGATACAAAGTTTGGAGAGAAGGCTCAGCCTTCTCCCTCAGATTCCCAATAGTCTGGAACCTCTTTCAGCCTCTGAGTCAGAAGTCAATGCAGCTTCCAAGTCCTTTGGTCTCAGAGAAACTGAAGAAAATAACAACTTTTAAATTAGCAACATGAAACATCTCTCTCTGCTGGTTGAAGAGTTTCCAGGCACTTTAGTTACCTTTCTCTACACAATGTGCCTTAGCCAAAGAGCCTGGAATGAGACCAATCCAGTGTTTATTTCTGAGAATATTCCCCCAAAGTCATAAAAGGTGACAGCTCTATTTATGGTCTTGGAATTTCGGTGCTTAGAGCCTTGACTCAGTGAGAAGTGGGGTTACTATGTAAACTGCATCTCTGCTTGATCTGAACAGCAGTTTCTTCTAGGGGTCTCTATGTGGAGACTGAGCAGTGAAGAAAGTACAGACCAGCAGAACACAGAGCAATCATTTCTGCTCAGAACAGAGCAAAGGTGTTCAGAATGTTTCATGAGGAAATCTGTGAGACTTCTGGCTTCAGGCTTTCATTCTCAATGAAACAATATAACTTATTCTGCTGTGTTTGATTTTTTTTCTTTCAATTAAAATTTAAAGAAATTTTAATTTCTTTTCTCTTCTATGTATGGTTGGATTACCTTATCATTTTAATGCTATTTAAGACTCTTAAGCTGACTCTGAGTTATAGGTTTCTGATTATAACACCTTAACTTGAAACCCAGATGATGGCTCCTTTTCTACCAAAGAGAATTGACTCCTGAAAGACTTTGGATCTCTCACATTTTCCTTCTTTCTTTTTTAACTGCTACTTTTCACTTTCCCTTCTACCTATAAGTGTTTGGACTCCATTGGTACCTCGGCAGATATTAATAGAAGACGGTCCTCATCAAGCATTTAACAAGCTCAAAAGTGAACCCAGTTTTGCACCAAAAATCCACTGCCACAGTAACCATGACCTACCCTGGTCTCACATTAGAAAGACTTCTTCTCACATTAATAAGACTTCTTTGGAAGTGAAGATGAAATTACTAATGGGATATGAGAACATTTAGCATCATACTCAGCACATAACAGGAGCCTACTATATGTTAGCTTTCTTTATTTCCTCCTTCTGTCTCTAACTTCTTTACAGGTAAAATGAGGGGTTCTAATAACATTTAAATTCCTCTTATGCACTAAAGTCCAGTGAGTCTGATTGTCTGCCTTAAGCAGTGTGATGGGAGAGTAACCGCCACAGTCTTTTCCACAAATTCAATTTCTGTGCAAGAAAAGGAGACTCTCAGCACATAGTTGATGGGGAATGAATTTGGATTTTCTTTTAGTATCATGTCTACACGTTCTTGTTTGGCTGTCCTCTCAACCTGATATATCTGGGAAGTGGCTGGCCAGGGCTGGACGTGTGGTTTGAGTTGTGGGAACGAGGTTTTTTGATTGAGGAATGCTGTCTGTTTTACGATGGTATCCATCATCTCCCCTTGACCACCATTCCCTTGCCTCAACCTCATAACCCTCCGGCTTACTTTATACCTGTACTAATGGTGGCAGTACCTGGCGTTTATTTTGTAGCATCTGTCTGAAGTAGTAACACTTAAGAGAAGGCCAGGCGCTATCAGGAAACGTCTTTCAATTACTACCTGGCTCCTTAGTTTTGTCAAGAAAGTGAAATATGGTCTGCCTTGTGACTCATTTCCAGAGAATCATAGGGAAAAGCATTGCAGTGTTGTTTGGTATCAGGAAACAGTTTATTTCATTGCAGCACCTACCTGCCTTTCCCTGGTCATCTGGCTCCAAGTGGAAGCCCAGGCAAATGAGAGAGCATCTAAAGTTCTGTTATGACCCAGTTCCGGCTGGACAAGGCAGAGGACGGGGGGGTCTTCCAATGTGAAGGCTCCAGGAAGTTGCTTGTGTTACAGACATAAAATTTTGTCTATGGGAAGAGCCACTCGATGACACTATGATCCTCTGCTCTTTCCCAGTGCCAGAAAAGTGTAACATGAGATGCAGTGTGACTTAAGGGTTGAGAGCAAGAGCTTAGAAATCACGACAAGCTGGATTCAGATTCTGGCTTTAAGACTGTTTGTAGCAAGAGTCAACCTTTTTTCAGTAAAGGGCCAGCTAGTAAATATTTTAGGCTTTGCGGGTCTTATGATCTCAGTGACAACTACTCAACTCTGCTCTTTTAGTGAAAAGGAGCCACACACAATACATTAATGAATAGGCATGGCTGTGTTCCAATAAAACTTTCTTTTTCAGAAATAGGCAATAGACAAGATTTGACCAACAGCTGCAGTTTGCCCACCCATGATCTAGAGAATGTTGCACTATAAATTACTTTAATTCAAGTTTCTTCTGAATATTCAAAGAGACAAAGTATGTAACAAAACACTTAGCACATGCTTGGCATATGACAAAATGCCAAGTATCTACTACTGCCAAATATCTACTACTTGAAAATAGTAGATATTTTAATATTAATAGCAAAATATTAAAGTGTTGTTTATCATATAATTTAAGATGCCATTTGTTGTAGGATGCATATGGATTTCAGTTGTTAAAATGTCATAAAAAAATCTTAGGGTTGATAAAACTTAGGAACAGTAATTGATTATACTAACAAAGTTATATTTAGAATTTAGGTCTTTTTCTACCAGTGATAATTTAACTCATCTGACATTTCTCTGTGATGTTTTTCTTGTCAGAGACACATGTCATGAACTCCTGGGACATGTCCCTCTGCTGGCAGATCCTAAGTTTGCTCAGTTTTCACAAGAAATAGGCCTGGCGTCTCTGGGAGCATCGGATGAAGATGTTCAGAAGCTAGCCACAGTGAGTTCCTTTTCAACCCGAAACCCATTCTGTTTCTGTCCATTTGCAAGATGAAGAAGCTTTGGAGGTACTATGCATAATAGGGCACATTCTGGAGAGGACATGGCAACTGTATTTCCTCCATGTGTGTGCCTCTGCAGCACAGTGGGTATTTGGTTTATTAACTGCCAAAATCTTTGTATTTCATCCTTCTCATTCAGGGGCTAGCTAGCTTAGTAACTGTTTTAGGCTCGTAGGTCATGAGGTCTCTTTCATAAGTGCTTAGCTCAGCTAGTGTGATGTAAAAGCAGCCACAGACAGCATGTAAATGAACGTGTGGTTGGATTTCAAGAAAACTCTATGTATAAAAGCTGGCAGTGGGCCGGATTTGGCCTGTTTGCTGGCTCTTGTGCTGCTGCTGCTGCTGAGTTGCTTCAGTCGTGTCCAGCTCTTTATGATCCCATGAACTGTAGCTCTCCAGGCTCCTCGGTCCATGCGATTTCTTCAGGCAAGAATGCTGGAGTGGGTTGTCATGTCCTTCTTCAGGGGATCTTCCCGACCCAGGGACTGAACCCTCATCTCTTACGTCTCCTGCATTGGCAGGCGGGTTCTTTACACCAGCACCGCCTGGGAAGCCCCTTGTTCCAGTTCAATGTTTATTTTCTAGAATTGTTTGTAATAGTGAAAAGTATGCATTTAACTAGGAGTTGTGCTCAGGAGACGTGAGACATGGGTTTGGTCCCTGGGTCAGGAAAATCCCCTGGAGGAGGGCATGGCAACCGCCTCCAGTACTCTTTCCTGGAGAATCCTATGGACAGAGGAGCCTGGTGGGCTACAGTCCATGGGGTCACACAGAGTTGGACACGACTGAGCGACTTAACATGCGTGTAGGAGTTGTACTTGGGATTATTTCTGACTAGTCAGTATGGGTTTTTCAGACTCAATTTGAGCCAGCATTAAGCAGCTCATGCTAAACAATTACTATAAGTACAAAACCAGAGGATTGAATAGATACTCTAATCTCAGCAAGGTTCTTTGCAAAACAAGTCATATGAGAGGAAAGGTGTAACGTTGGCAACTACCCTTAAGCTGCTGAAGAGCCAGATCCAGCAAGCTCATATGCTTTATCCTAGCCCCATATGAAGAAGCCAGAGTAACAAACTCACTTACCTCCGGGGGACAATCTATTGACAACAATGAGCAAAGCTACTGGAGGAAGGAAAAATAGGATCCTAAATTGTGTGTTTGACAGACATACATTGGTGACATATTAGGCATGCAGGAATATTCTTCACTCCCACCAGGAAATAAACGGTCTCCTAGATTTCTTAAGATGCAAAGCCCTTTCAGTATATTTTTTGTTTCCTAATTTTGATAGAGACATAGAAACTGAGAAATATTATTCTGCTTGAAGAGAAATAGTGGAATAGCCATGCTGCTGGTGTCAGCGTGGTGATGAACAGAGGTTGGTGGCGGCTGCCATGAGCTCAGGAGAGTGTGTATCTTTTACAGCAGAAGGCTGCCAGATGGGAATGTAGGCCTTTGTGCTGCTGGATCTTCTAAATTTGAGATTGGAAATCTGGATTTCTAAGTGAAATTTAGTGATTTAAAAATTTTAGCTCATGAAAAGAATCTACCATTATGAGCTGTTCAGTTCAGTTCAGTTCAGTCGCTCAGTTGTGTCCGACTCTTTGCGACCCCATGAATCGCAGCACGCCAGGCCTNCTATAGATGTCTTCAGATTTGGAAAAGTTCTCTCAAGATGGCTCAGCCATGTGGATATTGGCAACTGGCTTCCTTCAGAAGAGAGAGAAGGAGAGAGGAAGAGTGGGGAAAAAAGAGAGAAAAGGGAAGAGATAGAGATAGCTAATTTTTGAATTTAGTTTTTAATTGGAGAAAAATTGCTTTACCATGGTGTGTTGGTTTCTGCAGTGCAACAATACAAATTGGTCGTAATTATACATATGTCCCCTCCCCTCAGCCCAACCCTCTCGGTTATCACAGAGCTCCCTGTGTTATACAGCAGCTCCCCACTAGCTTTCCATTTTACACATGATTGTGCGTAATGACATGTATACACATGATACTGTATATATGTTAGTGCTACTTTCTCCATTCATCCCACCCTTTCCTTCCCCCGCTGTGTCTGCAAGTCAGTTCAGAGGTGGGTATTGAGGGAGGAAGCTGTAATGCCTTTTGTGACTTGATCATGTGCTAATCACATCAGCCACGTTCTGTTCATTAGAAGGGACTCACTCCAGTGCACACTCAAGGGGAGGACAATTCACCTCTATTGTTTGGAGAAAGGAGCATCAGAGCATTTGTTGGTTTTTTTTTGTTTTATTTATTTATTTATAGTTGTGCTGGGTCTTTGCTGTTGCGTGGGCTTTCTCTAGTGGCAGTGAGCAGGGGCTGCCTGCTCGTTGCGGTCCATGGGTTTCTCATTGTGGTGGCTTTTCCTGTTGTGAAGCATGGGCTCTAAGTCACGTGGGAACAGTAGTTGTGGCGCATGGGGTTAGTTGCTCTGCAACATGTGGAGTCTTCCAAGATCAGGGATTGAATTCATGTCTCCAGTATTGGCTGGTGATTCTTTACCACTGAGCCCCCAGGGAAGCCCTGTAGATGTATTTTAAAACCACGGCACTCTAAGTCCTGTTACTTAATTCTCAAACTTTAGCTCTGGCTTTAAATGCTACATTTCAGAACTTTATTGTGCCCTGTAAATTTCTTGAAATTTTCTGAAAATTCCTGAAATTTCCTTTGACCCCTGTAGCTTATACTCTTGATCAGAGATGGGTGGTTTGCTTGCTTGTCTTATTCTGAACAGCTGCAAACTAGGAGTCAACCCTGCCAGGCTGTGTGTGTGTGTGTTTATCTGTGTCCAAAGAGAGGAGGAGAAGGAGTGAGGTAGGACTTCATGGATGTGAATGTAGGTGGATCCTAGTGAGTGACCTAATTTCTTTGTTAAAAGCAGTGACAATAAAATAGTTTGATTTTCTCTTCATTGAATGATGATTAATTCATTCCATCTTTCAAACTAACATTTACAAAGAATATGACAGGATCCTCACCTTTCAGAAAGTCATAGACTATATAGATAAAGCTAAGGCTTGTCAGAGGAGAGAAACTTTGTGTTGTGTCTTGAAAGGTGGGAGGGGGGAAGGAAGAATTGAAGGATGGTTTCATTTAAAAGAAATCTCTCTGGTTTGGAGGCTCGACAGGGAAGGCCTGCTCACCAGTCTAGAGGATCATGCTGAAACCAAGGATCACCTTTTCTGTCATTACAATGAACAGATTACTGCTCATCTAAAACAGTGTAAATGCAATTTCATAGAGTTAGAAGTCTGACACACTTCTTACTTGGCTAAGAGGAAGGTGTCAGCAGGGCTGTGTCACTCTCTGGAGGCTCTGGGGGCGAATCTGTTTCTTGGCCTTTTTCCCGCTGTTAAAGGCTGCCTGCATGCCTTGTCTCGTGGCTCCCTTCATCCCCCATCAACACGGCCATGTTGCATCTCTCTGACCTTCCTGCCATGTCACATCTCTCTTTGTCTTTCATCTACTATTGCTTTTAAGGGCTAATGAGGGGCCTACCTGGATAATTCACGAATTTCCCCATTCAAACTCCATGTCTGCATAGACAGCATATTCATAGGTTCTGGATATCTTTGAGGGGGCATTCTTGTTTGTTTTTACACTTGCAAGGTAAAATCAACAATTGAAGCTTGAAACCTTTTTTTTACTAGGGCCAGTGAATTTGTAGAATAAGTTTTCCTTTGGAACTTATATTCCTTTGCATGGTTCCAATACCCTTGGCCATGGATTGCTTTAGTTCCAGTGGCCAGAAACAATTCCATTTATTAGAGATCACTAATCATGTCTCTCTTGCTCTCTTTCTTCCTCTTTTTCAATTGTTCTTTGCCTAGAAGATACCACTTTTCTGCAGAAGCCAATTCAAGTCAACAGATAGTCTTTAAGTGGCTAAAGAATCCCAGGTTCCATGGGTGGGAATAGGGGAAAGGCAAAGAAGTAGTACTTACTTCAAAGGACTCACAATCCAGTACACAAAAATACAGCAAACCCCGAGTCAGTGTTAGCTTTCATTCATATACATAAACAGATACACAGTAGAAGTAAATTTAAGTCTTTTAAGTGTGTCTGAGTTCTGAGCTCATTGTTGGAGACTGGGACGCAGAGTCAGGTTATGGAGGATCAAAAGCCTCTCAAGGGAGAGAATAAGTCTGGAACCTCATAGTGGCTTTGACTGTTATAAAAACCAAGGAGACCATCAACTTTCAGAAGACTTCAACTTAAAGATTATGCGTTTCTTTAAACACTGGAGAGTTGGAGCCTGATCTCCTCTTTTCCTGACCTTGCTTGAGCAGATCTTGCATGAGCAACTCTCTTTGATTTTCTGTCTCTCACAAGCCTTGCAGTTCCATTTTTCTCAATTTTATAGACTGCCCACTTACTTTGAAAAGTATTTTGTGGACCAAGGAAAAATTTGTGAAGTTTTACCCACGTGATTGGGAAAATATAGAGGAAGACAGACTCCCAGTGTGAGGAGGCTAGCGAGGTTTTGTGCTGAAATAATACTGTACTGCCATTGACTTCCAACACCACATCTTATCCCTCAGTTAAAACAAAGTGAATCAAAAACTGCTGGAATTTGGCTTGAAAGAAAACAGATTCCAGCAAGGCAAGTTCATAGTAAACCTGGGAATAAATAACCTATTGGATGGCACACATATTAAAGACTATCAAGCCAGATGCTGAAGCTAGAAGCTCAATTTAATGACTCTGTTGCAAGGACTAAGAGATTAAGAGGTAAAGCCTCAATGAGAGGGGTAAAAAGACCAATGGTGGAGGAAGAGTGGTGGTTAGTGAGGCCTCTTAG
>SJYT01056263.1:8336-24545 GCA_006410635.1 Cephalophus harveyi
GTTGGAGAAGACTCTTGAGAGTCCCTTGGACTGCAAGGAGATCCAACCAGTCCATTCTGAAGGAGATCAGCCCTGGGATTTCTTTGGAAGGAATGATGCTAAAGCTGAAACTCCAGTACTTTGGCCACCTCATGGGAAGAGTTGACTCATTGGAAAATACTCTGATGCTGGGAGGGATTGGGGGCATGAGGAGAAGGGGACGACCAAGGATGAGATGGCTGGATGGCATCACTGACTCGATGGATGTGAGTCTGAGTGAACTCTGAGAGATGGTGATGAACAGGGAGGCCTGGCGTGCTGCGATTCATGGGGTCGCAAAGAGTCGGACACGACTGAGCGACTGAACTGATGTCCTCCTCTCAGCTGGTGTTCTGTATGCACTTCTGTGTCTGAAGGTGCATTCCTAATGTATCCATGGAGAAAAATGTATTCCACATCTACCTACTCCTCCATCATCTTGTTCTCCTCAAGCTATCATCTGTTTTTCATTTCTAATTTTATTGAATTGAGTCCTTGCTCTTCTTTTCTTGATGCGTCTAGCTGAAGATTTATTCATTTTATCTTTTGAAAGAACCAGCTTTTAGTTTCATTGATTTTTATATAGTTTTCTTTGCCTATATTTGGAGAAGGAAATGGCAACCCACTCCAGTATTCTTGTCTGTAAAATCCCATGGACGGAGAAGCCTGGTCAGCTATAGTCCATGGGGTCACAGAGTTAGACATGACTGAGCGACTTCTCTCTTTCTCTTTCTTGCCTATATTACCTGTATTTCTGCTCTTATTTTCATGGACTTCTCAAGTGGCTCAGTTTGTTAGGGGAGCTTTATTTCTTTCCTTCTACTAACTTTGGATTTTGTTTTCTCCTCGATCTCTAGTTGCTTCAGAAGTAAGGTGTTTGTTTATTTGGTATTTTTCTTTTTTCCTGAGGTAAGATTCTATTGCTACAAACTTCACTCTTAGAACTGCTTTTGGTATGTCCCCAAATTTTGGATCATGGTGTTGGTTGTTGTCTCCAGGTATTTTTTTATTTCCTCTTTGATTCAGTTATCCATTTGTTGTTTAGACACGACTGAGTGACTTCACTTTCACTTTTCACTTTCATGCATTTGAGAAGGAAATGGCAACCCACTCCAGTGTTCTTGCCTGGAGAATCCCAGGGATGGGGAAGCCTGGTGGGCTGCCATCTCTGGGGTCGCACAAAGTCAGACACGACTGAAGTGACTTAGCAACAGCAACAGCAGCAACATATTGTTTAGCCTCCACTTGTTTGTGTTTTAACACTTTGGTTTCCTCTAACTGACTTTTAATCCCATATTGCTGTGGTTGGGAAAGATGCTTGGTATGATTCCAATTTTCTTAACAATATAGAAGATTGATATGTGACCCAAAAGTGATTTATCCTGGAGAATATTTTATGGGCACTTGAGAAGAAAGTATAAAGAGCTACTTTCCAATGGAATGTTCTATAAATATATATTAAGTCCATCTGATCTAACATGTCATTTAATATCTGTGTTACCTAATTCACTTTCTATCTGGATGATCTGTCCATAGATGAAAGTGGGGTATTAAGGTACCCCACTGTTATTCTGGTACTGTCAATTTCTCTTATAGTGTTGGCATTTATCATACATATTGAGATGCTCCCTTGTTGACTGTATACATATTTTAAATTGTTATAGTTTCTTGGATTGATTCTTTGATCATTATGTAGCATCCTTTGTTTCTTGTATGTCTTTCTATTAAAGTCTATTTTTTTGTGATATGAGTATTATTCCTCCAACTTTTTTAAATTTCCATTTTCATGCAACATTTTCAGTCTGTATGTATCTCTAGATCTGAATTGAATCTCTTGTAGATACTGGTATTTATTGTATCCATTCAGTCAATGTTTCAGGTTGATGCATTTAATCTATTTATTTTAATGTTGATTATTGATATCAGTTATTATTGATATAAGAATTCTTATTATAATTTTCTTAATTATTTTGGACTTTTGAAGGTTCTTTTTCCCTTTCTCATTTGTCCTCTTCTCTTGTGATTTAATGTCTATCTTTCATGGTGT
The DNA here is from genome assembly GCA_006410635.1 of Cephalophus harveyi. Classification (NCBI taxonomy): domain Eukaryota; kingdom Metazoa; phylum Chordata; class Mammalia; order Artiodactyla; family Bovidae; genus Cephalophus; species Cephalophus harveyi. The sequence goes on from SJYT01056263.1 coordinate 10,402, forward strand.
GTTTGGATTGCTTTTTTCTTTTGTGTGTGTGTTTGTCTATTGTAGATTTTTGGTTTGCCATTCCCATATGGTTTTGATATAAGAGTAATTCTATATATTTACAAGATTGTTTTAATTTATATATTAACTTCAAATGTATTTACACTATCTTGCAGCCTCTTCTCATGATTCATGGTTTTGATACAGCTTGTGTGTGGATGATTTACCTATACATTATGTTTACCTTTACTGGTGAGCTTCCTCACTGCAATGTTCTTGATTCTAATTCTGGTGTCTTTTCTTCTTCTTCTTCTTCTTCTTCTTCTAAAGACAGGGTGCTCATGGCTGGTGCACTGGGATGACCCTGAGGGATGGGATGAGAGGAAGGTGGGAGGGAGGTTAAGGATGGGGAACACATGAACACCCATGGCAGATTCATGTAAATGTATGGCAAAAACCACCATGATATTGTAAAGTAATTAGCCTCCAATTAAAATAAATAAATTAAAAAAATAATAAAAACTCCATCACAGACAAACCTGGGGGAAAAAAAGAAGTTCTTTTAGAATTTACTGTAACTCTGTTATGTCAGTGCTGTGTCCTATTAGCTTTTTCTTGTCTCTAATACTTTTGATTATTCCTTTGAATCTGAACAAGTGTTTTGCAGGCTAGAGTTTACTTTGTTGTAGTTTTTTCTCCCCCCGTTTCATCACTTTATGTATATAATGCCGTTACCTTCTAGCCTGCAGAGTTTCTGCTGAAAAATCCACTGATAACCTTAGGGATCCCTTGCATATATTTTTACTTTTACCTTGTTTTTTTTTTTTTTTTAATTTATTTCTGATTGGAGGATAATTGCTCCAAAATAATGTGAATCAGCCATACATGTACATATTTCCCATCCTTCTGAACATCCCTCCCACCCTCCCAACACATCCCATTCCTCTAGGCTGAAGTACAGCACTGAACTCCCTATGTTATACAGCAACTTCCCACTAGCTATCTGTTTAATATGTGGTAAAGTCCATGCTTCAATGCTGCTCTTTCAATTAGTCCAACACTCAGGCTTCCCTGGTGGCTCAACTGGTAAAGAATCTGCCTGCAATGCGGGAGACCTGGGCTCAATCCCTGGGTTGGGAAGATCCCCTGGAGAAGGGAACAGCTACCCACTCCAGTATTCTGACCTGGAGAATTCCATTGACTCTGTATAGTCCATGGGATCACAAAAAGTCGGACACGACTCAGTGACTTTCACTTTCACTTTTCTCCTTCTCCTACTGTGTCCATAAGTCCATTCTCTACAACTGCATCTCCACTCCTTTTTTTACAAGTGGGTTTATCAATACTAATTTTTCTAGATTCCATATAGGTGAATTAATATACAATATTTGTTTTACTCTTTCTGACTTACTTCGATCTATATAACTGGCTCTAGGTTCATCTATTTCAATTCACATTTGTTCTTTTTATCACTGAGTAGTGTTCCAAAGTATATATAATAACTTCTTTATCCATTCATCAGTTGATGGATATCTAGGTTGACTCCATATCCTGATTGTTGTAAATAGTGCTGCAATGAATATTGGTGTACATATGTCTTTTGTAAATTTATTTTTTAATTAGAGGAAAACTGCTTAATGATATTGTGTTGGTTTCAACCATACAAAGATATGAATCAATCATAATTATGTATTTGTTGTTTAGTGGCTAAGTCATGCCCAATTCTGTGGCCCCATGGACCACAGCATGCCACACTTTCCTGTCCTTCACTATCTCCTAGACTGTGCTCAAACTCATGTTCATCAAGTCAGTGATGCTATTCAACCATCTCATCCTCTTTCACCCTCTTCCCCTTTTGCCTTCAATCTTCCCATGAGGGTCTTCTCCAATGAGTTGGCTCTTTTCATTAGGTGGCCACAGTATTGGATTTTCAGCTTCAGCATCAGTTATTCTAATGAATATTCATGACTGATTTCCTTTAGACTTTACTGGTTTGATTTCTTTACAGTACATAGGAGTCTTCTTCACCACCACAACTCAAAAGCATCAATTCGTTGGTGCTTAGCCTTGTTTATGGTCCAGGTCTCATATCCGAACATGACTACTGGAAAAACCATAGGTTTGACTATATATACCTTTGTTGGCAAAATGATGTCTCTGCTTTTTAATATGCTGTCTTTGTTATCATGCATTTTCTTCCAAAAAGCAAGCATCTTCCAAAAAGTCATTTCATGACTGCAGTCACCATCTGCAGTGATTTTGACACCAAGAAAATAATGTCTGTTACTGTTTCCACTTTTTCCCCTTCTATTTGCCATGAAGTGATGGGACTGGATGCCATGATCTTTCTGTTTTGAATGTTGAGTTTTAAGCCAGCTTTTTCACTCTCCTCTTTCACCTTCATCAAGAATGATTTTAATTCCTCTTCAATTTCTAACATTAGAGTGGTAACTTATGCATATCTGAGGTTGTTGATATTTCTCCCAGCAAACTTAATTCCAACTTGGGATTCACCCAGTCCAGCATTTCGCATGATGTCCTATGAATATAAGTTAAATAAGTGGGGTGATAATGTACATCCTTGTCATATTCATTTCCCAATTTTGAACAGTCAATTGTTCTATGTCTTGTTCTAACTATTGCTTCTTGACCTGCATACAGGTTTCTCAGAAGACAGAAGTAGTGATGTGGTATTCCCATATCTTTAAGAATTTTGTACAGTCTGTTGTGATCAACACATTCAAGGGCTTCAGTGTAGTCAATACTGAAGAAGCAGATATTATTCTGGAATTGTCTTGCTTTTCCTATAATCCAACAAATGATGGCAATTTGATCTCTGGTTCCTCTTCCTTTTCTAAATCCAGTTTGTACCTATGTAAATTCTCTGTTCAGAAACTGTTGAAGCCTAGCTTAGAGGATTTGGGAAATTACCTTGCTATCATGTGAAATGAGCTCAGTTAAACTACAGATTAAACATTCTTTGTTATTACCCTTCTTTGAGATTGTAATAGAAACTGATCTTTTCCAGTCCTGTGGTCATTGCTGAGTGTTCCAAAATTGCTGCCATATTGAATGCAACACTTTAACAGCAGCATCTTCTAGGATTTGAAATAGCTCAACTGGAATTCCATCACTTCCCCTAGCTTTGTTCATAATGATGCTTCCTAAAGTCCTTGACTTCACATCCCAGGATATCTGGCTGTAGGTAAGTTACCACACCATCATGGATATCTGGGTTATTAACACCTTTTTTGTATAGTTCTTCTGTGTATTCTTGCTACCTCCTTTTAATCTCTTCTGCTTCATTGGGTCTTTCCTATTTCTGTCCTTTATTGTGCCCATCCTCACATGAAATATTCCCTTGATATCTCCAATTTTTCTGGAAGATATCTCTAGTCTTTCTCATTCTATTTATTTTCTCAATTTCTTTGCATTGTTCACTTTCAGTTCAGTTCAGTTCTACCACTCAGTCGTGTCCGACTCTTTGTGACCCCATGGCCTGCAGCACGCCAGGCCTCTCTGTCCATCACCAACTCCCAGAGTTTACTCAAACTCATGTCCATTGAGTCGGTGATGCAATCCAACCATCTCATCCTCTGTCGTCTCCTTCTCCTGCCCTCAATCTTTCCCAGCATCAGAGTCTTTTCCAATGAATGAGTTCTTTGCATCAGGTGGCCAAAGTATTGGAGTTTCAGCTTCAACATCAGTCCTTCTCATGAACACCCAGGACTGAACTCCTTTAGGATGGACTGGTTGGATCTCCTTGCAGGCCAAGGGACTCTCAAGAGACTTCTGCAATACCACAATTCAGAAGCATCAATTCTGCAGCACTCAGCTTCCTTTACAGTCCAACTCTCACATCCATACATGACTACTTGAAAAACCATAGCCTTGACTAGACGGAACTTTATTGGCTAAGTAATGTCTCTGCTTTTTTATATGCTATCTAGGTTGGTCATAACTTTTCTTCCAAGGAGTAAGCATCTTTTAATTTCATGGCTGAAGTCACTATCTGCAGTGATCTTGGAACCCAAGAAAATAAAGTCAGCCACTGTTTCCACTGTTTCCCCATCTATTTGCCATGAAGTAATGGGACCGGATGCCATGATCTTAGTTTTCTGAATGTTGAGCTTTAAGCCAACTTGTTCACTCTCCTCTTTCACTTTCATCAAGAGACTCTTTAGTTCTTTGCTGTCTGCTATAAGGGTCGTGTCATCTGCATATCTGGGGTTATTGATATTTCTCCTGGCAATCTTGATTCCAGCTTGTGTTTCATCCAGCCCAGCGTTTATCATGATGTACTCTGCATAGAAGTTAAATAAGCAGGGTGACAATATACAGCCTTGATGTACTCCTTTTCCTATTTGGAACCAGTCTGTTGTTCCATGTCCAGTTCTAACTGTTGCTTCCTGATCTGCATACAGATTTCTCAAGAGGCAAGTCAGATGGTCTGGTATTCCCATCTCTCTCAGAATTTTCCACAGTTTATTGTGATCCACACGTCAAAGGCTTTGGCATAGTCAATAAAGCAGAAATAGATGTTTTTCTGGAACTCTCTTGCTTTTTCAATAATCCAGCAGATGTTGGCAATTTGATCTCTGGTTCCTCTGCCTTTTCTAAAACCGACTTGAACATCTGGAAGTTCACAGTTCACATATTGTAGAAGCCTGGCTTGGAGAACTTTGAGCATTACTTTGCTAGCATGTGAGATGAGTGCAATTGTGCAGTAGTTTGAGCATTCTTTGGCATTGCCTTTCTTTGGGAATTGATCACTTAAGAAACCTTTTTTTTTTTTAATTTCTCCTTGCTATTCTTGCAAACTGTGCATTAAGTTGGATGTATGTTTCCCTTTCTCCCTTGCCTTTTACTCCTCTTCTTTCCTCAGCTATTTGTAAAACCTCATCAGACAACTATTTGCCTTCTTGCATTCCTTTTTCCTGGTGATGATTTTGGTTGCCACCTCCTGTACAATGTTATGATGTGCACCCATAGTTCTTCAGGCAATTTTTGTCTACCAGATTTAATTCCTTGAATCTATGTATCACTCCCATTGTATAATCATAAGAGATTGATTTAAGTTATACCTGAATTGCTTAGTGCTTTTTTCTACTTTCTTCATTTAAGCCTAAATTTTGTGATAAAAATCTCATGACCTGAACTATAGTCATCTCCTGGTTTTCTTTGTACTGACTGTAGAGAGTTTCTCCATCTTTGGCAGCAAAGAATAATCAATTGGCTTCATTTCTTAGCATATGATGATGTTCATGTGTAGAGACGTCTCTTGTGTTTTTGGAAGAGGTTGTGTTCTATGACTAGTGTGTTCTTTTGCCAATTTTCTGTTAACCTTTACCCTGCTTCATTTTGTACTCCAAAGTCAAACTTGACTGTTATTCCAGGCATCTCTTGTCTTCCTACTTTTGCATTCTAATCCCCTATGATGAAAGATTTTTTTTGTGTGTGTGTCAGTTCTAGAAGGTCTCATAGGTCTTCAGAGAACTGTTCAATTAGATTCTTCCACATTAGTGGTTGAGACTTAGACTTGGATCACAGTGATATTGAATGGTTTGCCTTGGAAACAAACCAAGATCACACTGTCAAAAATGAGAGAAGTTGCATCCAATCTCAAATTATTGTGTGTGTGTGTGTGTGTGTGTGTGTGTCCCCCCTCCTTCCTGAGCCTTCCTCCACTCTCCTCATTCCACCTCCTAAGTCATCACAGTGCACCAGGCTGTGCTACCTGTGTCATATAGAAACTTTCCACTAGCTATGTATTTCACACATAATATTACATATATGTCAATGCTACTTTCTCAGTTTGTCCCACCATCTCCTTCCTACACAGTGTCCAAAAGTGCATTCCCTAGGTCTGCATCTCCATTCCTTCTCTACAAATAGGTTTATCAGTTACACTTTTCTAGATTTCATATGTATGTATCAAAATACAATATTCAGTTTTGTCTTTCTGTTTTATTTCATTGTTTATAGCAGGCTCTAAGTTCATTCACCTCACTACAGCTGATTGAAATTCATTCCTTTTTATGGATAAGTTATATTAATTGTATATATGTACCACATCTTTTTTATGCATTCATCTCTCAATTAATATCTAGGTTGCTTCCATTTTCTGGCTTCTGTAAATATTATTTCAATGAACATTGTAGTACATGTGACTTTTAGAATTGTGGATTTCACAGGGTATATGCCCATTAGTGATTTTGCTATGTCATATGGCAGATTTATTCCTAGTATTTTTTTTTTAAGAAAACTCCCTGTTGTTCTCCATAATAGCTGTATAATTTTACATTCCTGCCAACAGTATAGGAGGGTTCCCTTTTCTACACATCCTTTCCAGTATTTTTTGTTTGTAGATTTTTTTTTTTGATGGCTGTTCTGACTTGTGCAAAGTAATACTTCATTGAAGCTTTGATTTGTATTTCTCTAATAATGAGTGATGTGGAGCATCTTTCATGTATTTGTTGGCCATCTTTATGTCTTCTTTGGAGAAGTGTTTGTTAGTTCTTCTGCCAATTTTTTGATTGGCTTGTTTGCTTTTCAGACAGTGAGCTAGCTGTATGATCTGTTTATACATTTCTGAGATTAATACTTTGTCAGTTGCTTCATTTGCAATTATGTTCTTCCATTCTGAGGGTTGTCTTTACATCTTGTTTATAATTTTCCTATACTGTGCAAATGTTTCTAAGTTTATTTAGGTCCCATTTTTTAATTTTTGTTTTTATGTCCATTACTCTAGGTGGTGGTTCAAAAAGAATCTTGCTGTGGTTTATATGAAAGAGTGTTCTGCCTATGTTTTCCTCTAAGAGCATTATAGATTTAGGCCTTGTATTTAAGTCTTAATGTCTTTAATATATTTTGAAAATTTTTTGTGTGTATGCTGTTCTAATTTCATTCTTTTACACTTAGCTGTCCAGTTTTCTCAACATAAAATTTATTGAAGAGGTTTATTTTCTTCTCCGTCATATATTCTTACCTCCTTTGTCAAAGATAAGGTGCACATATATGCTAGAGTTTTTCTCTGGTCTTCCTATCTTGTTCTATTGGTCTGTATTTCTCTTCTTTTGCCAGAACTATACTGTCTTGATAACTGTAGCTTTGTTATAGTCTGAAGTCAAGAATGTGATTCTTCCAGCTCCATTATTTTAAAGATTCCTTTTGCAATTTTGTGTGCGTGTGTGTTTCCATACAAATTTTGAAATGGGCCAATTTAATTCAGATGACAATTAAATCTACTACTGTGGGTATGAATCTCTTGGAATAAATGTAATAGCCCTCATAGTCAACCAAAGAGTCTGAAATGCAATCTTTGGATGCAATATCAAAAATGACAGAAAGATCTCTGTTCGTTTCCAAGGCAAGCCATTCAATATCACAATAATCCCAAGTCTATGCCCAAAACACTAATGCCAAAGAAGCTGAAGTTGAATGGTTCTGTAAAGACCTAAAAGATCTTCTAGAACCATCACCCAAAAGAGATTTCCTTTTCATCACAGGGGACTAGAATGCAAAAGTAGGAAGTCAAGAGATACCTTGGAAAATTTGGTCTTGGAGTACAAAATGAAGCAGGGCGAAGGCTAACAGAATTTTGTGAAGAGACTGCACTGGTCATAGCAAACACTCTCTTCCAACAACTTAAGAGACAACTCTACACATGGACATCACCAGATGATCCGATTGATTATATCCTTTGTGCCAAAGATGGAGAAGCTCTATAGAGTCATCAAAAACAAGACTGGGAGCTGACTGTGGCTCAGATCACGAACTCCTTATTGCAAAATTCAGACTTAAATTGAAGAAAGTAGGGAAAGCCACTAAGCCATTTAGGTATGACCTAAATCAAATCCTTTATGATTCTACAATGGAAGTGAAAAATAGATTCAAAGGATTAAATTCAATAGACAGAGTGCCTGAAGAACTATGGACAGAGGTTCATGACATTGTACAGGAGGCAGCGACCAAGACCATTCCCATGAAAAAGTAATTAAGGTAAAATGGTTGTCTGATGAGGGCTTACAAATAGCTGAGAGAAGAGGAGCTAAAGGCAAAGGAGAAAAATAAAGATATAAACATCTGAAAGCAGACTTCCAAAGACTAGCAGGGAGAGATAAGAAACCCTTCCTAAGTGATCAATGCAAAAAAAAAAAAAAAAATTGAGGAGAAAATAAAATGGAAAAGACTGGAGATCTCTTCAAGAAAATTAGAGCTTCCAAGGGAACATTTCAGGCAAAGATGGGCACAATAAAGGACAGAAATGATACGGGCTTAACAGAAACAGAATAGATTGAGAAAAGGTGTCGAGAATACACAGAAGAACAATACAAAAATAGATCTTAATCGCCCTGATAACCTGATGGTGTGATCACTCACCTAGAGCCATGCATCCTGGAATGAAAAGTGAAGTGGGCCTTAGGAAGCATCACTATGAACAAAGCGAGTGGAAGTTATGGAATTCCAGTTGAGCTATTTGAAATCCTAAAAGATGATGCTGTGAAAGTGCTGTACTCAATATGCCAGCAATTTTGGAAAGTAAACAGTGGTCACAGGACTGGAAAACGTCAGTTTTCATTCCAATACTAAAGAAAGGCAGTGCCAAAGAATGTTCAAATCACTGCACAATTGCCCTCATCTCACACGCTACCAAAGTAGTGCTCAGAATTCTCCAAGCCAGGCTTCAAGAGTACATTAACCTAAGTGATCAAACTGTTGATCACTTCCAAATGTTCAAGCTGAATTTAGAAAATGCAGAGGAACCAGAGATCAAATTATCAACATCTGTTGGATCATTAAAAAAAAAAAAATCGATTCCAGAAAAGCATCTACTTTGTCATCAACTATGCCAAAGCCTTTGACTGTGTGGATCACAATAAACTGTGGACAGTTCTTCAAGAGATGGGAATACCAGACCACCTGACCTGCCTTGTGAGAAATCTGTATGCAGGTCAAGAAGCAACAGCTATAATTGGTGTGGAACAATGGGCTGGTTCCAAATTTGAAAAGGAATATGCCAAGGATATATATTGTTCCCCTGCTTATTTAACTTTTATGCAGCGTATATCATGCAAAATGCTGGGCTGGGAGAAGCACAAGCTGGAGTCAAGATAGACAGGATGGATATCAATAACATCAGATGCACTGATGACACCACACTATGGCAGAAAGCAAAGAAGAACTAAAGAGGCTCTTGATGAAAGTGAAAGAGAAGAGTGAAAAAGTTGGCTTAAAACTCAACTTTCATGAAACTAAGATCATGGCATCACTTCATGGCAATTAGATGGGGAAACAATGGAAACAGTGGCAGACTATTTTCTTGGGCTCCAAGATCACTGTAGATGGTGACTACACCAATGAAATTAAGATGCTTGATCCTTGCTAGAAAAGTTATGACCAACCTAGACAACATGTTAAAAAGCAGAGACATTGCTTTGCCAACAAAGGTCCATCTAGTCAAAGCTTGGTTTTTCTAGTAGTCATGTATGGATACGAGAATTGGACTATAAAGAAAGCTGAGCACTGAAGAATTTATGGTTTTTAACTGTGGTGTTGGAGAAGTCTCTTGAGAGTTCTTTGGACTGCAAGGAGATCCAACCAGTCAATCCTAAAGGAAATCAGTCCTGAATATTCATTTGAAGGACTGATGCTAAAGCTGAAACTCCAATACTTTGGCCACCTGATGTGAAGAACTGACTAATTTGAAAAGACCCTGATGTTGGGAAAGATTGAAGGTAGGAGGAGAAGGGGATGACAGAGGATGAGATGGTTGGATTGCATCATTGACTCAGTGGACATAAGTTTGAGCAAACTCAGGGATTTGGTGATGGACAGGGAGGTCTGGCGTGTTGCAGTCCTATGCTATGTTATGTTAAGTCGCTTCAATCGTGTCTGACTCTGTGCGACCCCAGAGACGGCAGCCCACTAGGCTCCTCTGTCCCTGGGATTCTCCAGGCAAGAATACTGGAGTGGGTTGCCACTTCCTTCTCCAATGCATGAAAGTGAAAAGTGAAAGTGAAGTCGCTCAGTCGTGCCTGACTCTTAGCAACCCCATGGACTGCAGCCTACCAGGCTCCTCCATCCATGGGATTTTCCAGGCAAGAGTACTGGAGTGGGGTGCCATTGCCTTCTCCGTGTTGCAGTCCATGAAGTCACAAATAGTCAGACAAGACTGAACAACTGAAATGCACTGAATTGATACAAATTTTGAAGTTTTTCATTCTAGTTCTGTGAATAAAGTCATTGATAATATGATAGAGCTTACATTGAATCTGTAGTTTGCTTTGAGTATTATACATTTTTATAGAATTGATTCTTCCAATCCAAGAGCATGGTATATCTTTTTGTGTTGTCTTTGATTTCTTTCATTGGTGTCTAACCATCTTCTGCATGTAGGTCTTTTGTGTCTTTACAGGTAGATTTAGTCCTAGGTATTTTATTCTTTTTCTTGCAATGGTGATTGGAATTATTTCCTTAGTTTTTCTTTCTGATTTTTCATTGTAAGTGTATAAAAAAGCTAGGTATTTCTCTGTATTAATTTTATATTTAGTGAGTTTACTCAATTCATTGGGTAGCTCTAGTAATTTCCTGGTGGCATTTTAAAATTTTCTATATATATAGATTCATGGCATCTTCAAACCATAAGGGATTTTCTTTTTCTTTTCCATTCTGGATTCTTTTATTTTCTCTTCTTATCTGATTGCTGTGGCTAGGACTTTCAAAACAATATTGAGTAATAGTGGTGATAGTGGGCAACCTTGATTTTTATCTGATTTCAGAGGAAATGCTTTCAGTTTTTCACTGTTGAAAATAATGTTTACTGTGGGCTTGTCATATGTGGCCTGTCTTATGATGTGGTAGGTTCCTTCGACGTGCATTTTCTGAAGATATTTTATCATAAATGGGTGTTAAATGTATTCAAAAGCTTTCTCTGCATTTACTGAGATAATCATATTCTTTTTTATCTTTCAACTTGTTAATGTGTTATATCACACTGATTAATTCATGTATATTAAAGAACCATTCATCACTGGGATAAACACCATTTGATCATGAAGTATCCTTTTAATGTACTGTTGTATTCTGTTTGCTATATTTTGTTCAAAATTCTTGCATCAATGTTCATCAGTGATATTGGTCTGTAATTTTCTTTATTCATCATATCTTTGTCTGGTTTTGGTATCAGGGTGGTGGTGGCCTTGTAGAATGAGTTTGACAATTTTCTTTCTCTTGCAACTTTTTCAAAGATTTTGAGCAGGATACGTTTTAGTTCTTCCTGTATCATTTGATAGAATTTAACTATTCAGCCTTCTGGTACTGGGCTTTTGCTTTTGGAAGACTTTTGATCCCAGTTTTTATTTCAGTGCTTGTGATTGGTTGGTTCATATTTTTTTTTATTTCTTCTTACTTCTGTCTTGGAAACTCGTAATTTTCTAAGAATTGTCCATTTCTTCCAGGTTGTCTATTTTAATGGCATATAGTTGCTCGTTTTAGTATCCTTTATACTTCTGCATTGTCTGTTGTAACCTCCATCATTTGTAATTTTATTGATTTCAGTCTTCACCCTTTTTTTCTTGATGCATGTTGTGAATGTTTTGTCAATTTTGCTTATCTTCTGGAAGAATCTGTCTTCAGTTTTATTGATCTTTGTTACTGTCTTATTTGTTTTTTTATGCATGATCATTATAATTTCTTTCCTTCTGTGAACTTTTAGAGTTTTTCTTTTTCTTTTCTACTTTTACTAGTTTCTTTAGGTGTAAGCTTAGGTTGCATTTTTGTTATTTTTTCTCATTTTTAAAAAATGATAGGTTTGTATACCTATAAAATTCCCTCTTAGAACTACTTTTACTTCTCATAGGTTTTGACTTGCATTTTCAATGTCATTTGTTTCTAGGTGTATTTTGGTTTATTTTTTCTTCTGTGACCTCTAGGTTATTCAGAGTCATGTTGTTTAGCCTCCATGTTTTTTGCATTTTTTTGCTATAACTGACAGCTAATCTTATAGCATTGTGGCCAGAAAAAATGTTTGATATAATTTTAATTTTCTTGTGATCTATTCTGGATAATGTTCCATGTGTATCTGAGTAAAAATTGTATTTAATTGTTTCTAGATTGAATGTCCTATAGATATCATTTAGGTCTATCTGGTTCAATATGTGATGTAGGGCTTATATTTCCTTATTAATTTTCTGTCCATATGATCTGTCCATTGATATGAATGGAGTCTTAAAATCTCCAACTATTATTGTGCTACAGTTGATTTCCTCCTTTATGTTTGTTAGTATTTGCCTTATGCTTTTTGATGCTCCTATATTGGGTACATATATAGTTTTAATTAATGTATCTTCTTCTTGAATTGACCCCTTTATCATTATGTAGCGTCTTTCCTTGTCTCTTGTAATAGTCTTTATTTTAAAGTTTATTTTATCTGATATTAATATTGCTACTCCCACTTTCTGTCGATTTTGTTTCATGGATTATCTTTCTCCAGCCCTAATTTTCAGTGTGTATGTGTCCCTAGGTCTGAAGTGGGTCTCTTATAGATAGCATATATAGGGTCTTGCTTTGGTATCTATTCAACCAGTCTCTGTCTTTCATTTGGAACATTTAATCAATTTACATTTAAGCTATTTTTTTATATGCATGATCCTATTAATTGGGTATTGATTTGGGTTTGTTTTTGTAGGCCGTTGCTTTCTTTTTTGTGTTTCTTATCTACAGTAATTCCCTTAGCATTTGTTGTAAAGTTAGTTTGGTGGTGCTGAATTCTCTTAACTTTTGCTTATCTGTTAATTTTTTAATTTTTCTGTTGATTCTGAATGAAATCCTTGCAGAATAGAGTAATCCTTGATTGTATCATCACCTATAATCACTTTAAGTATATCCTGTCACTCCTTTCTGGTTCTCAGAGTTTCTGTTGAAAGATCAGCTCTTAACCTTATGGAGATTTCCTTGTATGTTTTTGTTTTCCCTGGCTGCTTTTAATATCTTTCCTTGTGTTTCATTTTTGTTACTTTGATTAATGTGTGTTTGGTGTGTTTATCTTGTATGGACTCTCTGGGCTTCCTGAACTTGGTGACTACATACTTTCCTGTGCTGGGAAAGTATTCAACTATAATCTCGTCAAATATTTTCTTAAATTCTAACACTATCTCTGAGACTATCCTCAATTCTCTTTATTCTTTTATCTTTCTGCTGCTCTTCTGAAGTTATTTCCACCACTCTATTTTTCAGCTCAGTCATTCATTCTTCTGCAGTATTTATTCTGCAGTTGATTCCTTCTAAAATAATTTTAATTTCCATAATTATACTGTTCATCACTGTTTATTATTTCTTTTAGGTCCTTGTTAAATGTCTTCAATGATTCTTCCATTTTTCCATTGTATTCTTGACATTTTGGGTCATCTTTACTGTAATTATTCTGAATTCCTTTTTAGGTAGTTTCCATATTTCCTCTTTGTTTATTTGGTATTGTGTATTTTTACCTTGTTCCTTTATCTGCACCATATTTGTCTGTCTTTTCATTTTTTCCAACTTAATGTACTTCAGGTTCCCTTTTCCCAGGCTATAGGTTTGTAGATCTTCTTGCTTTTGCACTCTATTCCTGGTGATTGAGGTTGGTCCAGTGGCTTGTGTAGGCTTCATGTTGTGAGGGACTTGTCCCTGTGTTCTTGTGAGATGAGATGAGCTTTTTCTTTTGATGGGCAAGTCCATGTGAAGTGATTACTTTGGGAGTGTCTTTGTGCTGGGGTCCAGCCCTGGTGGATCCAGGGTAATTCGAAGGGGAGACAAAATCGGCATCCTAGGAAAAAAGCTATTTAATTAGAAGTATAAAGAGAGATTAGAAAAGAATAGTGTAGTAGGAAAATTAGTGGAGAAAAAGAGGCTGAATAACTTGGTTTGCATGGAATAGCATCCATGCTCCAGATGGGAATTCAGCCAGAAGGGGAAAGAAAGAATGACACGGGGGAATCAGTCTTTCCAGAAACTGATCCCATTTCTTTATTTTTCAGGTTTGCTTATATACTTTTGTTATACATAGGGATGAATACAGAGGAACCGGGGGGTGGGGGAGGTAAGCAGACCTGACCCTTGTCAAAGTCAGGTGCTTCATATCAGTTCAGTTCAGTTCAGTCACTCAGTCATGTCTGACTCTTTGTGAC
>SJYT01056267.1:0-67938 GCA_006410635.1 Cephalophus harveyi
ACCTGGCGTGCTGGGGTCGCAAAGTGTTGGACATAACTGATCAACTGAACTGAACTGAACTGAACAGGGTCAGGCTGTCTACACCAAGGCTACTCACATAATGTAGTTACGAGGGAGGCGTTACAAAGGCCTTAGTGGCTGCTCCCTCCCCCTTGTTTGAAAAGGCAATTCATCTAAACCTTCAGGAAAATGTCAGATTGACTTCTTTGATGCTCTAATGTACATAATAGTAAATATTTCAGGCCTGAACAGAAATATCTCTTTCTTCCTTCATAAATCAAGACCTCCGGTATCAGACTGATTACCAAGACTGGTGGCTTCCTCCTTCTAGTTAGGGGATTGGACACCCATATCCTGGGGCTGGACACAATGATTCACAATCCATAAACCAAGGGTTCAGTCTGATGTTTGATCAGAGGAGAAGTCGTTTCCAAGATAGCCTCACTTATTTTGACAACTCAAAACTGAGTCAGTAGATCAGGAAAAATTGAAGGAAGAGTGTATTATTCAGTTTACCAAATTGTTTCCCCAAATGAACCAAACACTGGCACAGTGAGTGTACTCAGACTCTGCTCTTATCTTTTCTCATCTTTCATATTTTATCCATCTCATTTTATTTCCAGCCTGATAATTTTTCATTATTTCAACTCTTTCATTTCATAATCTTTTAAAACCAATTTAGAACATTATAAATATAAATCCATTAACCAAGAATAGATTTAAGCTGCTTTTCAAATCTTTGTCATTTATTCAGTAGGAGACTGAATTTTCCAGGTCATGCTAATGATCCATCTTACCAGTATGTATTTAACAAAGCACTGATTTGTCCTTTTAGTGTCATTATTGTTTAATGTAAAAAAAAATCTGTAGCTAATTTTAAAGTCATTCTTATTTTGAACCATGAGGTATTATAACTGGTGATTAGGCACAATAACACTGCTAAGGGGAAACCCAGAAGCTGTTTCTCAACCTGTAACCTAAACACCCTCCTCACCTCTGCCATAGTTATTTTCCTACAAAATGAAGTTGTGCCAGTCATGTCACTCCACAGCTTGAAGACATCTGATGGATCTGTACAGCCTAATAGATAATGTCAAAACATTTGAGGGAATATAGGTCCCTTACAATTTGAACCTAGCTGTAATCTCAACACCGCTTTCTGCTATTGTCTCACTTAGAGATTCTACCACTCCGGAATCACTTTACACCGTAACCAGGTCAGAAGGCCATTCAAGTTTCCATGTCTTTGTTCGGGCCATATCAGCTGTCCAAAACGCCTTCTCTGAACAGCTCTGACCTCTCCGGCCAGTGTTGTTTGCCCACTCTTCTCTTCTCTTTCTCATCTCTGCACAGGTGATATAAACATGTCACTGGCGAGTCCTGCACTTTACCAAGGAGCACAGAAGAGTTGCACTCAGATAATTCTCCAACCTTGATGCCTCAATTTTCAATCCTGTTGAAAAACACTAAGTCCCACCTCTTTCCAAGAGTTTCCACAACTAAATGTACCTAAAAATCTTCTGATGTGATTACATAGATAATTTAAATTTCTGTAGGCTCCACCAGACCAAGGCAGAGAAAGATACTTACTGATTGTATGTTCTTGAGCAGTGATGCTCAGTACAACTCTTTTCCATGGTGGAAACTCATCTGCACTGTCCAGTACCATAGCCACAAGCCACATGTAGCTACTGAGTATTTGACATATGGCTAGTGAGCAAACTCTGGGAATTGGTGATGGACAGGGAAGCCTGGTGTGCTGCAGTCCATGGGGTCGCAAAGAGTCGGATACAACTGAGCAACTGAACTGAACTGAACTGAGGGGGATAGGGGAAGTGAAATTTTCAAGTCGTATTTTAGTTTCAGTTCAGTTCAGTTCAGTCGCTCAGTCACGTCTGACTCTTTGCGACCCCATGAATTGCAGCACGCCAGGCTTCCCTGTCCATCACCAACTCCCAGAGTTCACTCAGACTCACGTCCATCGAGTCAGTGATGCCATCCAGCCATCTCATCCTCTGTCGTCCCCTTCTCCTCCTGCCCCCAATTCCTCCCAGCATCAGAGTCTTTTTCAATGAGTCAACTCTTTGCATGAGGTGGCCAAAGTACTGCAGTTTCAGCTTCACCATTATTCCTTTCAAAGAAATTTACTTTAAATAGCCACATGTAGCTAGTGGCTACCATAATGGAGAGTACAGTTCCAGAATCCTCATAGCACTAGAGACCAACACATAGGACTATCATCCCAGGGATTAGGCTCTTAATAGTGCCTGGAAAATCCCATGGAGGGAGGAGCCTGGTAGGCTGCAGTCCATGGGGTTGCAGAGAGTCAGATACGACTGAAGTGACTTAGCAGCAGCAGCAGCAGTGTAAGAAAAGAATTTTTTGAAATAGATAACTGGTCATAAAAATTAAGGCACTGCTAGGATTGTATGATTGCATGGATTATCTCTCCACTCTTTAGGACTTAATTATATACAATCCAGCCCACATAATTTTGCACTGGCTTTTATATTGATTTTTAAATGTTCTACAGCTTTCCCTCTGTATGCAAGTTCTGTCACTCTAGAATATAAATCCAAACTTTCTATTTTGCTAATTATTTCTTTACACCTTTATGAGTGTGCTGCATATAGAAAACATGTGTTAAATGCCATTGAGTTCATAGTTGGGCTAGTCAATTAAATGTCAGACAAGAAAGATCATTTTAATGTAAAATGTGAAAACACAGAGATCATCCCTAAATAAATTCAGTTAGCATTTATAATGGTTATAGTAGAGAAGGCAATTCAGAATGGATGTTAAAGCACAAATGTGGATTCCAAGGAGACCTTGGTTAAGTTATTCAACCTGTACAACCTTCCGTTTCCTTTCAGTAAAATGATGAGGATAAAAATAAAATGCAGCCCACTGAGAAAATTCCTGTAAAGCAGTGTCTGATATGGAATAAGGTGGGTCAGATGATAATGAATCCACCTGCAATGCAGGAGACCTGGGTTCAGTCCCTGAGTTGGCATGATCCCCTGGAGGAGGGCATGGCAACTCCAGTATTCTTGCCTGGAGAATCCCCATGGACAGAAGAGCCTTGCGGGCTGCAGTCCATGGGGTTGCAAAGAGTTGGACACGACTGAGTGACATAGCACAGCAGCATTTAAATGTTAGCAAATATTGTTACTCTGTTAGTGATTATCTTATCAGATATTATTTTATTAGCATTCTCATTTGTATAGATCTTTATAGTCGACAAAGCACTTTCAGAAAGTAATCTCATTTGACTCTCTACCTAAGAGGCACGTAGATATTCAAGGCAGATAGGTAAACTCACTTTATAAAAGAAAAATGAGATTCAGAGAGTTTAATCAACTTGGCCAGCACCAAAAGGCAGCACTGCCTACAGACTGCAAAGCCCGTGCACAGCTTACTATGCCATGCTGCCTTCCTTATTGGTGACCACTTTGCCACCTTTTTATAGATGCTAATTAATTCATTTCTTCATCTCCAAATGCTTACTCTAATCTGGATTTTAGCAAGTCTTCCTGAGTCCCAGGGATATCCTCTCCCTAGGGTTGCTTCTCTTTCCAGGCATATGTTGCTATTGTGTTTTAAATTTGTTTCTCATGTTTAGGTAAGAAATGTTTCATAATATGCAGTAGTGCCTTGCGAAAGGAAGGGCAAATCAATTAAAAAAAAAAACAACAAACTTTTATCCATATCCTAGAGCAAACACTTAAGGTTTACCTCTGAAAAGCCAGGCCAGCATCTGAAGTTAGAACTCAACAAATGAGTCTTTGTTTCAGCTGATCTCAACATCAGTTATAAAAGCTCTTAGGCATCTGCCAAGAGCCTTTGCCATTTTGTACCTTACAAGTAAGAGACAAAGGGCTTTGGAATAATTAAACAAAGCCTGATTTCTACATTTTGTTTACTCAGGACTCTATCCTGTGTTATCATGCCAGCAAAATTTAAATGGAAGTCAGTGGAAAGGTAGCCCATGTGAGACTTAAAGGATTAGACTCCCAATCAGTACTCAAAAAAGTGTTCCTGCCTGTGCATATTAGGTGACAGTAAGACTTGATTTCTCTTAATTAGGCAGAATATAATAATGTGGTTCAGTAAATGCAAAACTCGATTACTGCGTTCATTCTACCAGATCAGACCAAACATGGTGATAGGCTAAATGAGCATGGGACCCTTCACATTCAAAGGCAATATGAGTCCTTCACTTTGTATAATAATTTTCTGTCCACACTTCCAGCCTGCTTGGCATGGAGTCCCTGGGCATGAGGACTGAGCGAAGAATGTGCGTCAACAAACACAACTGAGGTGGAGGAATAATAACAGGGTGGGGAAGCAGAGCGTATAACAGGATGCTTAGGGTTAGGCATTTTACTTTTCTGACAAGTAATAGTGAATTAGACTACTGGCCTATAAGGATGTCTATGTAATCAGGAGCAACTCAGTTTCTCTGTCTTTTTTTCTCCTCCTGCAATACAAAATATTGAGAAAAAAAAAATCACACAACAGAATCCAGTTGATATGTTTGGTGACATTATGCCAAAACTGGCCCATTCTAGAATATTGTCTAGTGGAACACTATGCTAAGTAAGACCCATTAGAGCAATGGTGTTCTAAGATATTACACTATGAAGTTTTTCAGAAGTTACTTATTTTATAGTTGGCTGGATTCTTTTCAAAATATCATACTAGCATTGAGATTTTTCTTTGGTATCTTGCCAAGAAGTCCTTCTCACATGGTGGGTAGGTGGTGCTCTGAAAGACTGTTGGCAGTCTCACTGAGTGATTCCTACAGCCCAGTTCAGGATAAAGATGTTGGTAGTGGATGGTCAGTAAATATTGACCCAGAATTGACAACATAGGGTATGTGTTCCATGCTGATTCCCTGAGCTGTCCTAGGCACTTCTACCAAAATACTCCCTGTTTGATCATTTGTAAAGTCCAGCTAAAAGTCATTTATAATAAATTTTATCACATCTATTGGAGAAGGAAATGGCAACCCATTCCAGTATTCTTGCCTGGAGAATCCCATGGACAGAGGAGCCTGGGGGACTACAGTCCATGGGGTGGCAAAGAGTCAGACATGACTGAGCCACTGAACCACCACCACAACCATCACATCTATAATAACCTTCCTAGACGTGTTGAGGTTTTTAAGAAATATTTCCAAATTATATATTAAAGAATATGAAGAGTGCTTGGCCTGTGTATTAATCCTGTAAGTACTCTGCACACTTGGCTTGCTAAAGAGTCACTACTGTTGCAACATTGATTTACAATAATGTTCCAGCTTGTAAAACAAAGGAAACAAAACCTTGAGTCTGACTTTAAAGTAAATTGTACAAAATTCAACCAGTCAAGATTTCAGTAAAATAATTTTGCCAATTGTGCATGTTGTTGGTTCTGATTTTCCTTACCTAGGCAAGCAATAACAATGTTAAAATTTATCTCAGTTGTTTTCCACATCTTAAGATAGTGCAGTTTATTTGCACATAAAATGAAACAGTGAATTTTCCTTGTAACTGTTCTTAACCATTATTAATGATGCTTTCTAGTTGTATTTTTATTATAACCTAGACTCTGATATTCTCTTATCACTGAGAAGGGTTAAAATCTACTTTTCTGTGACACATACACAAACATGCACATGAACTAAAAACATACCCTGCTGACTGCTTTAAAGAATTCAAATGATATGTCATTTGAAATGGATACATCCTGGAAAAGAAATACAGAAGAGACTAGTTTGTACAACTACACCTGAAAATATTCTGCATATACTCATTTAGGTGGAAGAGGAACACAGATTTTCAATATGCACTTTAAGTTGCATGTAAAATGTAAAGAACTCTTGGATCTTGGTGATAGAGAGGATTTCCTAGCCACCAGCATAATTTTCACCAGAACTAAAGCTGGTTTATTCTCTAAAGTGCTTGAAACAGAAACTCCCTTGCCTCTTGGGCCAGAAATAATAACCCCCTCCTCATTCTTGGGCATAGCACTCCTGGCACAAGCAAAGTATGTGCCTTGACTTCTATTTTCAATAATAGATTTACTCTGATCCATCTTATCCTCTTGTTTCTGCTTTGTGACAAATTTATGAAAAGGTTATATATGCAAGTGCTGTTTGTCATTGTAAAACAGAATAAGGCTTGCGCTGTAAAAAAGGGATAAAACCAGCACCTTTGGAATCCTCAAGTTGCTCTAACCAAGTCAGTTGGACAGGGTGTTCAATAGCAAAACTCGAGTTCTTCTGAAGCACGTGGTTGACAGTAAAACAAACCCTGCCACAGTTGATTTCTGTCAGTCATTCTGGAGCTAATGCTGGACAAAGCAACCGCGTAACCAAAGCCAGGGTATGCTTTTTGGCTCTGATTTTGGAAATTAAATCGAGCTCAGCAATTCTTTTAGCTTTTATAAAATTATCAGACGCAGAGATTGTGTCTTCTTTTTCTTTTGTGCTTGTTAGCAATAGCTTGTGAAGTACTGTTCATAAAGTAAGTTTTTCAGACATGATTTTTATTGATTTTTCTGAGTGTTTTGTCTTTTCTAGCCTCTAATATCTTCCTTTCTATCTAGTTTCACAGGCTCCATTCACAGTTTGATGACTGAGCCACTGAACCACCACCACAACCATCACATCTATAATAACCTTCCTAGACGTGTTGAGGTTTTTAAGAAATATTTCCAAATTATATATTAAAGAATATGAAGAGTGCTTGGCCTGTGTATTAATCCTGTAAGTACTCTGCACACTTGGCTTGCTAAAGAGTCACTACTGTTGCAACACTGATTTACAATAATGTTCCAGCTTGTAAAACAAAGGAAACAAAACCTTGAGTCTGACTTTAAAGTAAATTGTACAAAATTCAACCAGTCAAGATTTCAGTAAAATAATTTTGCCAATTGTGCATGTTGTTGGTTCTGATTTTCCTTACCTAGGCAAGCAATAACAATGTTAAAATTTATCTCAGTTGTTTTCCACATCTTAAGATAGTGCAGTTTATTTGCACATAAAATGAAACAGTGAATTTTCCTTGTAACTGTTCTTAACCATTATTAATGATGCTTTCTAGTTGTATTTTTATTATAACCTAGACTCTGATATTCTCTTATCACTGAGAAGGGTTAAAATCTACTTTTCTGTGACACATACACAAACATGCACATGAACTAAAAACATACCCTGCTGACTGCTTTAAAGAATTCAAATGATATGTCATTTGAAATGGATACATCCTGGAAAAGAAATACAGAAGAGACTAGTTTGTACAACTACACCTGAAAATATTCTGCATATACTCATTTAGGTGGAAGAGGAACACAGATTTTCAATATGCACTTTAAGTTGCATGTAAAATGTAAAGAACTCTTGGATCTTGGTGATAGAGAGGATTTCCTAGCCACCAGCATAATTTTCACCAGAACTAAAGCTGGTTTATTCTCTAAAGTGCTTGAAACAGAAACTCCCTTGCCTCTTGGGCCAGAAATAATAACCCCCTCCTCATTCTTGGGCATAGCACTCCTGGCACAAGCAAAGTATGTGCCTTGACTTCTATTTTCAATAATAGATTTACTCTGATCCATCTTATCCTCTTGTTTCTGCTTTGTGACAAATTTATGAAAAGGTTATATATGCAAGTGCTGTTTGTCATTGTAAAACAGAATAAGGCTTGCGCTGTAAAAAAGGGATAAAACCAGCACCTTTGGAATCCTCAAGTTGCTCTAACCAAGTCAGTTGGACAGGGTGTTCAATAGCAAAACTCGAGTTCTTCTGAAGCACGTGGTTGACAGTAAAACAAACCCTGCCACAGTTGATTTCTGTCAGTCATTCTGGAGCTAATGCTGGACAAAGCAACCGCGTAACCAAAGCCAGGGTATGCTTTTTGGCTCTGATTTTGGAAATTAAATCGAGCTCAGCAATTCTTTTAGCTTTTATAAAATTATCAGACGCAGAGATTGTGTCTTCTTTTTCTTTTGTGCTTGTTAGCAATAGCTTGTGAAGTACTGTTCATAAAGTAAGTTTTTCAGACATGATTTTTATTGATTTTTCTGAGTGTTTTGTCTTTTCTAGCCTCTAATATCTTCCTTTCTATCTAGTTTCACAGGCTCCATTCACAGTTTGAAATATATGCTGTTGAAAGTGACCTCCATACCCTTATTTATTCCTGTACAATGGAAGGGTCGATCACTGTTGTTTTTATTTCTTCAATTGATCTTTTAAAATAAGACCTGGAAATAACTCAAATATTTAACAATGTAACTTTAAACATTCTTTTGAATTATTTCCAAATTTCTGAAGATATTGAGGTCAAAATTACCTCAAGAATTAGGACATTCTTCCTAACCATTAATGCCATGTTTTTTACACTCGAACAATAAAAATGAAGATAAAATGAGATTAATATGGAAATGCATTTTACCTACAATTGACATGACTATTAGACTATATGGTCATGTAACATAACTTTAATGGAAATAATTTTTAATTTTTATTTATAGCTCTGAAAGTAATTAAATGTCAACATATGATTTGAATATTAAAGAATGATTAATTTCTCAAGGGAACTAATGAAGTGTTTCATTGTTGTCATTCTCCAAAGTTTATGATGAGTAAAAAGTTTGCATACCCATTTTATTACAGTAAGGGGCTTCCCTGATAGCTCAGTTGGTAAAGAGTCCACCTGCAATGCAGGAGACCCCAGTTTGATTCCTGGGTCAGGGAGATCCCCTGGAGAAGGGAGAGGCTACCCACTCCAGTATTCTTGGGCTTCCCTTGTGGCTAAGCTGGCAAAGAATCTGCCTGCAATGTGGGAGACCTGGATTCAATCCCTGGATTGGGAAGATCCACTGGAGAAGGGAAAGGCTACCCACTCCAGTATTCTGGTCTGGAGAATTCCATGGACTGTATAGCCCATGGGGTCGCAAAGAGTCAGACACGACTGAGAGACTTTCACTTCACTTTATTACAGTATAATATTTACCTAAAGAGCTAGGGATGGTAGGTGATGGAGATGATGCAATCTGTGTCTGCCCTGGCTGAGCTCACCTTCCTGTCTCCTTCATCAGAAGGGTCCTCAGCCTACCTCTACTGAAGTTCCTTCTGCTGTAGTTCTCTGTAGTGAGTGAAGAGGGGAAAGGACCTCTTTTCCTTCCAGAACTGTTTAACCAGTGGGGTCATTTTTCCTTATATACCAGTTGTATGCACTTAATGTAGCAGGGATTATTTTAGCAGAGTCTCTTCTCTCTGAAGGACTGATAATATGGACAAAAATGAAATGAGTCAGCAAGGTACTGGGAGCTTGGGACACCAGCATCACCAGCAGCAAGACCAGCACAATGCTAAACATCTGTTGGAAGGCTATTGATATGAGGATTGATCTCTGAGGCTGTGGCAGATCTCAGCCTGCTAGTGTGAGTAATGTCAGTACAGCTGCCAGGCTACAGGGCAGAGAACCATGGAGGTTATTTCAGGTCCTTATGTTTCAGAAAGTCAAAGGAAAGGGTGTGTTTACAAAGGTAAATTGGCAATGCAGGGTGACATGTTACTAATCTCCAAGCTCCTGTAAGAGTTCTGAGGAAACAGATGTCACAGCGAGGTTCTAGAAAAGATGTAGGTGACTGAGTTCTGAAGAAAAGGTGGAATTTAAATAAACCAACCCAAGAGGAAAGTAAGAATCTCACCAGTAATGTCTGAGTTCTCTTAAGCAGCTTCCCCCACTGAGGAGCTCAGCCTGTGCCCCATCTCTAAAGGCTTCAAGTAACAACCACATGGGCTCAAGAGCTCCCCCCACCCAGCCTACACAGTGTTCCTCATGCAAGACCAGCCCTGTGCTTACACTTGACCCTTAACTCTGGCTACCCACTCCAATATTACACCCCTGTTGGCAAGTTAGGGCAAGCCCCAAACAATGGCCTATTCTAGCCCATCACTCTTGATCTCAGCCCATTTACTCTAAACTCAGCTATTTTTGCTAAGTTTTCCTTTAGTTCTCAAACCCCCAGCCTTGATAGTTATTTCCAGTTCCTACTGTTCTGCAATCCAGTAGATATCCTTTGAACCTTCTTGGCCCCTGACTTCCAGCTCCCATTGGCTCTTCTCACCTCCCGATTTTGGCATCTCTCTTGGTCGGGCAAGAGAAACTCATCACAGTCTCAGCCTTACAGAAACACATCATTTAAACTCTAACCCCTCAGACTCTTCATGCATGTGCTTTTCCCTTTTCCAGCTTCACAGTTCAGGACACACTTAAGCGCTAACAGAGCAAAGACCACTTGAACAGAGTGCAGAGGAGAGGGTAGTGCTTCCTCCACTGCCAGCTCCTCAAGACAGATGACCATGTCTTTTTATTTTTAATCTCCAGCATAACATGGGCACTGACTAGATGCTTCTGTTCATTGTAACCCCGTGATAATGCAGAACCCTTGTAATCAGTTTCAGCCAAGATTCTGTCCTGTAGAGGTCAAAACATTAGGTCCCTTCACCCCTCACCCCAATTCCAGACCAAGATACTAGAAGGATTTGCAGAGAAGATAGTAAAACAAAAATCCCATTCTATTCTCAGCCCATCTCCAACCTCAAAATTTTAAAAGGGCTGATATTGAAGAGTCAGGAAGGCAGCTCTCATCGGTAGAGAGGACCTGTTATAAAGCCAGCAATGATTCAGGATAAGCCTCTTTCTCTTCTGACATTACTTTGTTCTATATGTAGGTCACCTGCTCTCTGCTACAGTTCATAATCTTGGGTCTTCCCATAGAGCACCTCTCTTTTCCCTCAGCCCAGAAGACTCTTTGGGGTAGAGGTGGCTGGAGTAAGGCTTAAGGAAAGGACAGGATTTGAATGTCATCCCTGGTAACTCAGTGGTAAAGAATCTGCCTGCAATGCAGGAGACCATCTGCAATGCAGGAGACATGGGTTCAATCCCTGGGTGGGGAAGATCCCCTGGAGAAGGAAATGGTAACCCACTCCAATGTTCTTGCCTGGAAAGTCCCATGGACAGAGGAACCTGGTAGGCTACAGTCCATGAGATCACAAGAGTCAGAAAGGACTTGGCAACTAAATCAAGTCTTCCCTCAGCCCAGAAGACTCTTTCTGGGTAGAGGTGTGTGGAGTAAGGATTAAGGAGAGGCAGGATATGGGTGCCACAGGAGATGAAAGGATTAGACAATTTGAGGACTTCATCCTTATAGAAAATGATGTAATAACTGACCATTAGTTTAGTTCTAATGCTTTGTGTTTTGAGTTCTTATTCTGCAGTTCAAATTAGGATATCTAACATCTATTTTTGTGCTAAATCACTATTGTACTGTTGTACTTACAGGTTTGCTTACTCTTGTGCTACTTACTCGGAGAAGGCAATGGCACCCCACTCCAGTACTCTTGCCTGGAAAATCCCATGGATGGAGGAGCCTGGTAGGCTGCAGTCCATGGGGTCCCTAAGAGTCAGACACGACTGAGCGAATTCACTTTCACTTTTCACTTTCATGCATTGGAGAAGGAAATGGCAACCCACTCCAGTGTTCTTGCCTGGAGAATCCCAGGGCCGGGGGAGCCTGGTGGGCTGCCATCTATGGGGTCGCACACTGGTAGATTTTTTAAGTTGTTAGGAGCTTATTAGTATTAATTCACTTGATTCAAAAGCATTTGCTTTCTCTGGCCTATAGACTCAACATACTCTTAAGGGGCATTGAAGTATTGATTGGTCAGTGTTAGCAAGCCAAGCTGAATGGTCTTATGTGATTTGATTTAACATTCTCTCTCTCTCTCTCACACACACACACACACGCACACACACGCGCACACACACTCCCTGATTCTTGGCTTGGCTGACAACACTGCATTGCTTTAGCCATTGGTTCAGAAAACTGAAGAAAATTATTTCCCTTCAGTCATCACAGAGTGGTAAACAGCAGGGATCGAAGCTTGAGGAAGGGCCATCTAGTTGTGATTACTGGTTGTCAGATTCAAAATGTTTTTGTGTGTAGTCAATCTCAGTGTTCCTGTTATCTGATCGTGGTCTATGATTGGACTGCATCATGCAAGGCAGTGTTCTTAAGACACTCGTCATCTTAGCTTTAGAGCTGGGCTCACCAGCCAACTTGCTCTCCCAGGCTAATTTATCTTGCAGGTGACATATTAAACAGAACCACACAGTCAAAGTTTGAATTCTAGCCTCTATGCTGTCTTGGTCCATCAGGTCATATTAATCATCTAATGATATGCCCTTGAACAAGCTGCTTGCTGCATACTTTAACTATCCAAACTGCACACCCTTCCACCCCCCATTGGGAGAAATCTTCTGGTGGGAAAACAAACTCATGAAAGACAGAGGGACCAGGCAAGTGGAACAGGGAAATGACTAGAAAGAGGGTTTTCTAGTTTTTTGTTTTTTTTTTTTCAAATGAAACTCTAACCGCGTGTGATTTCCACTTGTCTTTGCCAGATTCCTCTCCATGTAAGGTAGTATTCCACAGGAACTCAACCTCAAAGGAAACATTCACTAAGTGCGTGGCATTTCTCTGGGGCAACAAAAGAGAAATGTTACATGTCTTATGAAGAAACCTAAATGTGTTCTGAATGTTTGATGTCTTGAGTTTTGTTTTATTTTTTTTTAATATTATTGTTTTCATTATGGAAAATCCAGCTAGATCTCACTCACCCTTCAGCCCAGCTCAGACCTCTGAGTTCTAAACACACAGAGTCGTGGCTTTGGTTTAATCCTCCAGAGTAACAAAGGGACTGATAAATTGAAAGAAGTTTGAAGAGATCCACAGGAATAATAAAAGGAATAGGAACAGTGATTTATAGAATAAATTAAAGAAACAAACTATGTGTAGTGTGGTTAAGTGATAGTGAGTATAACACATGAGGCTAAAAGTACTGAAGTGTATAACTGCCATCACTAAGAATTGTTTTAAACATAGAGTATTACTTAGAAGCTAGATATCATGGAATACAATTAAAGGCAGGTAATTTAGATTGTTCACCAATAGTAATGTTAATTTAGATTGTTCACTAATAGCAATGTTAATAGCAACTATTTATTCACAAATAGAAAAATTAAACTATTATATCAATAAGCTATCAGTGAATTAGCATTTCTGTATAATATGAAATCTGCTGCTGCTGCTGCTAAGTCGCGTCAGTCGTGTCCGACTCTGTGAGACCCCATAGACAGCAGCCCACCAGGCTCCCCCGTCCCTGGGATTCCCCAGGCAAGAACACTGGAGTGGGTTGCCATTTCCTTCTCCAATGGATGAAAGGGAAAAGTGAAAGTGAAGTTGCTCAGTCATGTCCGACTCCTAGCGACCCCATGGGCTGCAGCCTACCAGGCTCCTCCATCCATGGGATTTTCCAGGCAAGAGTACTGGAGTGGGGTGCCATTGCCTTCTCTGAATATGAAATCTAAGCCAGCCTAAATTCTAAAAATGAAGTCTAGGTTGTAGCCAATTTATACAATTAGAGCTTGTGTCAATGCAAAATATGAAAAGACAAATAGTATTCCAAGAGTTAACAGTCTGGGGAGGGTGGTAGGAAAAGTGACATTTCAGCTGAAGCCATAATAGGGGTTGCCTGTGGGGAGAGAGGAGGTGAAAGAGAGGTAGTTGGGGAAGGTAGGAGACAGCTCTGTGAAAGCCCAGGGGGCAAGGGCACAAATTTCTGTACCCGGATGAGTTTAACTTGAAATGTGATTTTCTCAGAAGAACTAAAAATTAAAATTTAGGGTAAATCACCTACAGTTACCCAAGAGAATCTAGAACTTCAGATAACTCTGCTAAGGGCACTGTATTCCACGTGGCTTAGTGCCCATAACGTATGGCCTGCTACATTTATGATCCTGCAGCGCAGCCTGGTCTCTGCACTTGCATGGGAGGGCTGGGAAAGTCTGCACACTTACAGAGTTCAAAGTGACTGCTACAATCCTCTGTGGTCATAGACAAGCCAGGTCTATCTGTATAGGAAACAGGATAAACCCAAGAGAGGATAGCTGTGTCCCCTACTTTGACCCTGATGTATCATTAGGTAAAACCATATCCAGAAATAAATTACTTATACTCCATAAAAATAATGTTGAAAATGTTTGAGAAAATTTTTAAAGAGAGCCTTAATATTGAATAATTGAGGAATTATGATTTCTAAAATTCTGAGAGTTCTCTCATGAATGCTTCTCTGAAAAAGTGATATGTATCCTATACACATACAGCCACTGCTGGGGCCCATCTTTATTGAATATGGGTCAACTGTGAGGTGATTCATAGGTGTTCTATGGGAACAAGAATCAAAAGAGTTCGGTGATTAACAAAAGCTGGATTAGACAAAGTTAAGAGGGCATCCTATGTGTAATAAATTTGTATTAATGTAAATTGTAAAATTATTGTGAGGTAATATAGTGCTTGTTATCTCTCAAACATTTCATCAGAGGAGACCTTTTTTTTCTCTCTAGAAACACTACATATTACCCAGAACCTAATATTCCTATATTCTCATGCAGGTGATCTAAAATTAGGGAAAAGTCATTATATTTTTGGTCCTAGAATTTATTGCCAATTCACTGCTTTTGCAATTACGTCTACAATTCTAAGCTGAATCTATAAGGTCATTCACCATCTGGCTCCAGCCCAGTTCTCTCTTCCACTTTTTGCCTCCTTGCCAATGTACTACATACACTGGCCACACTGAACTTCTCCCTTATTCTGAGCATGTCTCCCTTTCCCCAGTCTGTACCTCATACGTTCCTCTCTGCTTGGAAAGCCCTCAGCACCCACTGTCAACCTCCCTCTGCCCCATTCCCACTCCTGATTGTCAAGGCCCATTTATTCTTCAAGATCTAGTTCAAGTTCTAGTATCTTGCCTGGGAACTTTGTTCTTTCTTTTGTTGTAGCACTCACACCATTATATTTTCATTTATCTGTTTATCTGACCATTTCCTGCCTCCACCTTCTTAACGGTCCAACTCTTATATCCATTAAGAAGGCTAAGCACCAGAGAATTGATGCTTTCTAGCCGTGGTGCTGGAGAAGTCTCGGGAGAGTCCCTTGGACAGCAAGGAGATCAAACCAGTCAATCCTAAAGGAAATCAACCTTGAATATTCATTGGAAGGACTGGTGTTGAAGCTAAAGCTCCAATACTTTGGTCACCTGATGCAAAGAGTCAACTCATTGGAGAAGACCCTAAGGAAAGATTGAGGGCAAGATGAGAAGGCAGTGACAGAGGATGAGGTGGTTGGATGGCATCACTGACTCAACGGATGTTAGTTTGAGCAAACTGCGGGAGATAGTGGAGGACAGGGACAGTTCAGTCCCTTAATCGTGTCTGACTCTTTCTGACCCCATGGACTGCAGCACACCAGGCCTCCATGTCCATTACCAACTCCCAGAACTTGCTCAAGGGAAGCCTGGTATGCTGCAGTTTATGGCGTTGCAAAGAGTTGAGTGACTTAGCTACTCAACAGCAACAATTCCTGCCTCATCTGACCATTTCCTGCCTCCTGCCTTCCCTACTCTATTTCTTGCTTCAAGGCAGGGCAGAGACAATGCTCAGGTTTGTATATACAGTCTTACCTAACAGAGCAGCCAGCAAACAAATGAAATGCCCGTGCTGATTGTATGCTCTCGAATTTGTCTGCATGTTTGTTTTTGCTAAGGATATTCTCTACATTTTAAGTAAAACAAATAAGTCACCAAATAGAAAACATCTATATGGTGATAAGTGGGCTTCCGTGGTGTCTCAGATAATAAAGAATCCATCTGCAAATGTGGGAGACCTGGGTTCAATCCCTGGGTTGGGAAGATTCCCCTGGAGGAGAGCATGGCAACCCACACCAGTATTCTTGCCTGGAGAATCCCCATGGACAGAGAAGCATGGTGGGCTATAGTCCATGGTGTCGCAAAGAGTCGGACACGACTGAGCGACTAAAGCACATGGTGAGAGGCACAACTTTTCTGTCTTGATTGTTGCAACAATGCAATACATTGCTTGTTGCACTTATTACTGCATAAAGATTAAAGTTATGGGTTTCTCGGAGTCATCACGTAGCACTGTTCTTGAGCCCAGAGACCTTAGTATATTCATTTTTCATTCTTAGCAAAATGCTATGTCAATTGGTGTCAAGTGTCAAATGTATCTTTCATTCTTATTAACAGCTATATTAAGTATAACTCTTAGTAAATGCCCAAAGGATAATGTTTAAATTGAATGAAACTGACCACTCGGTTCCTTGCTATCACCCCTGCTGTTGTAAAGATTGTCACAGCAAAAGACAAAAGGTGTGAACTCAGACCAAAATGCTTGATTTCAATCCCAGCTCCTTACCAGCTGTGTGACCTTGGGCAAGATACTAAACCATTTTGTTCTTCACCCTGTCATCTTTGAAAAGGGTATGTTAATGTTTCTGACCTTCTAGGACTGTTATTAAATCTCAATCTGCAATTTATATCTGTTTCTACATCTGTACTATTTTCATTTTGTAGAGTGTTTTTCTTATGCCTTCCCAGTGAGAAAACAGACCATCAGATGAATCAAACAAAGAGAAAACCGCTACCCTTCTAAATTCAATGAAATGGCAAATCAGAGATGAGGGTCAGTCATGTCAATAGTGAGTTACCTAAGCAAATCGGAGAGTATAATTTGCATGGTGGAATGACTATAATCTGCCCAATCAAAAGTTGACTGCAAAGTGATTTATTTCCCATCTTTTAAACATTGTTTACAGCTTTTATTAAAAAATCTGCAATTGTCAGGGGAAAAAATACTATAAGGTATATTTTTATTTCATTTTTTGGCCACACCACATGGCTTGCAGCATCTTAGTTCCCAGACCAGGGATTGAACAGGGGCCCCAGCAGTGGAAGCACTAACCACTGGACTTCTGGGGAATTCTTTGGGACATATATTTAATTTGGGATACTTTACAAGATGCTTTAAAATATGTGTTGTCTTATTCGATTCTCGTGGGGACTCTATAAAGAAGACTGATCTAGTTTTATTCTTCATCTGGGTGATGGTGCAAGTAAATGACAATTGACATAGCATATTACTAAGTGTCAAATGTGTGTATCTAATAATAAACACAGGTTTCAGAAAATGGAATTATTCCTGAGAACCAGAGCAGGGGGTAAAATTATAGTAGAGGATTTAGAGCTTCAGGTGGACCTCAGAAGGTAAGATTTACTTACGTGTCAGGAAGGAGAATGGGCAGAGTTTGGAATGCATTTGGTATGTTTGGGGTAATGAGCTCACCGTGGCAGCCGTGGAGGCTCAGGCTGGTCCTGGGAGTCAAAACCAAACCTGAAAGTCTGAGCCAGAGCGGAGAGGGTTTGGAATGCTGTGCTAACCCATGCGTGCCTGTGTCCTGAATTTTAAGTGTAATCATTCTCTTCCCTGGGGAATCTACTCCATGAACTATAAGTACGATAGCCAAGGAAAGTCCAGACACCCCCAGGGATGTACCTCCAGACACTAAGTAACCCACCGCCCCACCAATCAAAATAAAGCTTCACTCAGTTGCTTCTCAACAAATAATAACCCTCCCAGCATTGATCCCGAGCTATAAAAGTAGTCATTCACCCACTGAGAAGTTACCACACATACCTACCAGAATTGTATTGGCTATTGGGAATTGTTTAGTAACAGTACTTCATTCATTTGGTTTTTAGATGTGTCATTACTAATTTACCCATTCAATCAATTTCTATTTTCCTCTGTCCCAGTCCAACCACTGTGTGTAGGACAAGGAGAAAGGTAAAAAGATTAGTGTAGTTTTTTTCAATTCTGATAGAAATTATCCAGGAATATTGTAGAGTCTTCCTCAAAAGTATCACAAATAGAATGTATTCTCATCCTCTTCAAGTACTGTATTTGTGATATGTGGCTCCCAGGGACAGGGGAGCCTGGTGGGCTGCTGTCTGTGGGGTCACACAGAGTCGGACACTTAGCGACTTAGCAGCAGCAGCAGCAGGCAGGGTGGAGTGAGGTGGAGGGGACCTTAAGAGGTCAGGTGAAAGTGAAAGTCGCTCAGTCGTGTCTGACCCTTTGCAATGACCCTACTACTGGGATTATTAGGCATGGTCTTAGTACTGACAATTCTGGATAGATAAGTTAGCTTTTACCTCTCAGAGAAAGCTCAGTATTTTTCATTCAGTATCCTTAGGTTCACACACATACCTCTTACTACCTTCAATCTTTCTTCTCTAATGTCCTTTCATATAAAAAAAAAAAAGATAAAGAGTAAAATTGAATTTTTTACTAGAATATGCCTATTTGCTACTTTAGAATTTTAAAGCACTTAAGTGCCATTTATAATCCATTCTCAGAGTAATCTTGTGAGAAAAATTATGCCCTAGTTATTGATGAGAAGTGAGATGCTTGGAGCTTTGCTTTATCTTGTTCTAAACTTTCAGAAACAACAACTACAAGAAGGTTTTTGTTAACAATAAAAAATGGGAGTGAGAAATACGTAAATTATATCAACAAATTATCATCTAAGAATAAATTGGCACTTTAAGAATCTCAATACTGCTCTTTCTCATATGCAGAATATCATGTAGCATCTCACTGACTGCCTCCCAGGGCATAGTGCTTTCTTTCCCAAAGCAGACCCTCCCCCTTCCCCACCTTGCTCAGACCTTGTCTCCTTGACCTCTCAGCAACTTTTAATATTGTTACCCAGAGGGCCCTTGACCTCCCTACTTCCCTAGCTTCTGTTATACCTGGAACTTCTTTTACCTCTCTGAATGCTTCTCCATGGGCTCATGGATTCTTCTGTCCATCCTCTCAGTGTAGGCATTATCCATAGTCTCTTCTTTCTCTATAAGTCTATTTTCAGGGAGGCATCTCACTCTCAAAGCTTCATTCCTCCATAAATTCCCATATCTAGATCTAAACCTGCATCTACCTCCCTTTCAAATTCTAACCCCTCTTTCTTGATGCTTGATACTACCCCTGGTGTAAGTCTCGAGGGCACCTTTAGCTTGCTCTCTTTCCCTCCTCCACCTCTGGGTTGTGTTGGTCTCCACAAGATCATAAACTCCACAAGGACAGACCTTGTGGGTGTTATCAGTTTTACTTAAACTCAAGTATCCTTAGCACTTAGACCAATGCCTGGCACATAGTTGACACTGGGTAAACATTGAATAAGTGAATGACTATCACTCAATTTCTACCCACTACAAACCAGCCTAACTCTCCTTTACATCCTGTTAGTCACCTGCAAATAATGCTATGGCGGTTATATTATTTATTACCCAATCTAGGGCATTTGGGGGGCTTCCCTAGTGGCTCAGCTCGTAAAGAACCCATCCGCAATGCAGGAGACCTGGGTTCAATCCCTGGGTTGGGAAGATCCCCTGGAGAAGGGAAAGCTACCCATTCCAGTATTCTGGCCTGGAGAATCCCATGGACTCGCAAAAAGTCAGACACGACTGACCATTCTCAGAGTAATCTTGTGAGAAAAATTATGCCCTAGTTATTGATGAGAAGTGAGATGCTTGGAGCTTTGCTTTATCTTGTTCTAAACTTTCAGAAACAACAACTACAAGAAGGTTTTTGTTAACAATAAAAAATGGGAGTGAGAAATACGTAAATTATATCAACAAATTATCATCTAAGAATAAATTGGCCCTTTAAGAATCTCAATACTGCTCTTTCTCATATGCAGAATATCATGTAGCATCTCACTGACTGCCTCCCAGGGCATAGTGCTTTCTTTCCCAAAGCAGACCCTCCCCCTTCCCCACCTTGCTCAGACCTTGTCTCCTTGACCTCTCAGCAACTTTTAATATTGTTACCCAGAGGGCCCTTGACCTCCCTACTTCCCTAGCTTCTGTTATACCTGGAACTTCTTTTACCTCTCTGAATGCTTCTCCATGGGCTCATGGATTCTTCTGTCCATCCTCTCAGTGTAGGCATTATCCATAGTCTCTTCTTTCTCTATAAGTCTATTTTCAGGGAGGCATCTCACTCTCAAAGCTTCATTCCTCCATAAATTCCCATATCTAGATCTAAACCTGCATCTACCTCCCTTTCAAATTCTAACCCCTCTTTCTTGATGCTTGATACTACCCCTGGTGTAAGTCTCGAGGGCACCTTTAGCTTGCTCTCTTTCCCTCCTCCACCTCTGGGTTGTGTTGGTCTCCACAAGATCATAAACTCCACAAGGACAGACCTTGTGGGTGTTATCAGTTTTACTTAAACTCAAGTATCCTTAGCACTTAGACCAATGCCTGGCACATAGTTGACACTGGGTAAACATTGAATAAGTGAATGACTATCACTCAATTTCTACCCACTACAAACCAGCCTAACTCTCCTTTACATCCTGTTAGTCACCTGCAAATAATGCTATGGCGGTTATATTATTTATTACCCAATCTAGGGCATTTGGGGGGCTTCCCTAGTGGCTCAGCTCGTAAAGAACCCATCCGCAATGCAGGAGACCTGGGTTCAATCCCTGGGTTGGGAAGATCCCCTGGAGAAGGGAAAGCTACCCATTCCAGTATTCTGGCCTGGAGAATCCCATGGACTCGCAAAAAGTCAGACACGACTGAGCAACTTTCACTTTCATGGCATTTTTAGAGTGGAAGTTGATGCTATTAATAATTATTCTGGGATGACAGGCATAAAGTTGGAATGTCTTGGGGAAACCTGATTATATGCTTACTGTAGCCAGTGGCATTTTAAAACTTTTCCTCCTCATATATTCCTTTGCATGTCAGCCATCAGGTCACACATCTGCCTTCGCACTATCCCCTCACCATGTCTCACCCTTGGCACCTTCACTCCCACTTGCCGGTTTCAGGATTCACCACATCTAGCCTGGTTACTATTAATAGCCTCTTACTGTGCTGTGCTCAGTCATGTCTGACTCTTTGAGACCCCCCTGGATTGTAGCCTGCCAGGCTCCTCTGCCCATGGAATTTTCCAGGCAGCATATGGGAATGGGTTGACATTTCCTACTCCAGGGGATCTTCCCAATGCAGGGATTGAATCCATGTCCCTTGAGTCTCTTGCATTGGCAAGTGGATTCTTTACCTCTGCACCACCTGGGAAGCCCTCTTAGCATTCTATTAATACTAATAGTTCTCATGGACTCCTAACCTGTCTCCCCAGTGTCTGTCTTTACCCATTCTACCCCCACTACACATTGCTGACAGATTCATCTTCCTAAGAAACAGCTCCAATAATAGGACTTCCCTACCCAGAAGAGTTTCATTGGTTTTCCATTAACTGTGAAGTAAGTACAGAAACAGACTTTTAATTTTCCAAGTTTTCAGCTCTGGACTGATCTACATTTTAGGCATATATACTCAAGACCTGAGCTATCCAAAGCAGCATTGGCATCACCTGGGACCTTATTAGAAATGAAGAGTTTGGGACTCCACCTTTAGATTTATAAAATCTGAATCTACATTTTAGCAAGATTCCCAAGTGATCTGTGTACACACTAAGGTTTGAGAAGCACTACTCTGCCCTTTAATCTAACTGGGAAGAATCACAGTTTTAAAACCACATCCCAAGATTTTGGCTTCCATACTTAGTTTATACTGGTCTCTTGTTGTAGACTACCTGCTCCCACCTTCTCCACTCAATGAAATTGTATTAATCTTCCAAAGGTTAACCTCAACCACTGTATACCCCATAAAACTTTCCTGAAACAATTGCTATCTTTGCATTCTCTGAACACCATAGTATTTAATTTCTACTGTCTTATTATTTCATTTACATTATATTAAAGGTATTCAGATATTAATTTTATATGCACACTCATTTCCTCACTTATATTGTAAGCTCAATATGAGTACAAACCATTTATTTTTTTATTGTGGTAAAATATTCACACAAGGACCTACAGTATAGCACAGGGGATTATATTCGATATCTTGTTATAACCTATAATGGAAAACAATTTAAAATATTAATATAAATGTATAACTGAATCACTTTACTGTACCCTTGAAACTAGCACAACATTATAAATTGAATATACTATGCTAAGTCACTTCAGTCGTGTCTGACTCTTGCGACCCCATAGACAGCAGCCCCCCAGGCTCCCCCTTGTGGGTGTTATCATTTTTACTTAATGATAACATTAAGTCCCTAGGATTCTCCAGGCAAGAACACTGGACTGGGTTGCCATTTCCTTCTCCAATGCATGAAAGTGAAAAGTGAAAGTGAAGTCGCTCAGTCGTGTCCAACTCTTAGCGACCCCATGGACTGCAGCCTACCAGGCTTCTCCATCCATGGGATTTTCCAGGCAAGAGTACTGTAGTGGGGTGCCATTGCCTTCTCCGAAATTGAATATACTTCAATTTAAAAAATGGTGACATAAAATTTCAGCCATTTTTGGTGCACAGTTCTGTGGAATTTAAGTGCATTCACATTGCTGTGCAACCACAACTACTGTCTGTCTCCAGGACTGTTTTAATGGTCCCAAACTGAAACTCATACCCATTAAACATTAACCTCTCATTCCCTTCTCCCCTAAAACTCTGGCAACCACCACTCTACTTTGTGTCTCTGAATCTGACAACTTTGAGTACCTCATATCAGTGGAATCATACAGTATTTGTCCATTTGTTTGTGGCATATTTCACTCAGCACAGTTTCTGTAGGGTTTGTCTGCATTGTAGCATGTGCCAGAATTCCCTTTATTTTAAGGCTGGATAATATCCCATTGTAGGTGCAGACCACATCTTGTTTACCTATTTGTTGAATGATAGACACTTAAGTTGCTTCTACTTTTTAGTTATTGTGCATAATGCGGCGATGAGCATGGGTGTACAAATGTCAGTTTAAGTCCCTGCTTTTAATTCCTTGGAGCATATACCCAGAAGTAAAATCGCTATGGTAATTCATTTCTTAATTTTAATTTTTTTTGAGAAAGCTTTATATTGTTTTCCATAGCAGCCATACCATTTTATTTCCCCACCAGCACTGCACAAGGATTCCAGGTTCTCCATATGCTTGTGAGCACTAGTTATTTCCAGGGTTTTGTTGCCTTTTTTTTTTTTTTTAAGATTTATTTATTTATTTTATTTTATTTTGGCTGTGCTGGATCTTCGCTGCTGCATTCAGGCTTTCATCTAGTTGCCACAGGCAGGGGCTTCTCTTGTTGAGGATAATGGGCTCTAGGCATACTAGCTTCAGTAGTGGAGGTGCATGGGCTAGTAGTGATGCAGAGGCTTAGTTGCTCTGTAGTATGTGGGATCTTCCTGGACCAGGGATTGAACCTGTGTCTTCTGCATTGGCAGACAGATTCTTAGCCATTTGACCACTGGGGAAGCCCCTGGGTTTTGTTTCTAATAATAGCCATTCTAATGGGATGGTATGAAATTGTGGTTTCAATATGCATTTCCCTAAAGAATTGATGCTTTTGAACTGTGGTGTTGGAGAAGACTCTTGAGAGTCCCTTGGACTGCAAGGAGATCCAACCAGTCCATTCTGAAGGAGATCAGCCCTGAGATTTCTTTGGAGGGAATGATCCTGAAGCTGAAACTCCAGTACTTTGGCCACCTCATGTGAAGAGTTGATTCATTGGAAAATACTCTGATGCTGGGAGGGATTGGGGGCAGGAGGAGAAGGGGACGACAGAGGATGAGATGGCTGGATGGCATCACCGACTCGATGGACATGAGTCTGAGTGAACTCCGGGAGTTGGTGATGGACAGGGAGGCCTGGCGTGCTGCGATTCATGGGGTTGCAAAGAGTTGGACACGACTGAGCGACTGAACTGAACTGAATGATTGCTGAGCATCTTTTCATATGCTTATTCACCACTGGTGTATATTTTTGAAGAAATGTCTATTTAAGTCCTTTGCGCATTTTGGGGGGCTTCCCAGGTGGCACAATTGGTGAAGAACCTGCCTGTCAACGCAAGAGACGTGGATTTGATCCTTGAATCAGAAAGATTCCTTGGAGAAGGCCATGGCAACCCACTCCAGTATTCTTGCCTGGAGAATCCCATGGACACAGTAGCCTGGCAGGGACTGAAGTGACTTAGCATGCACACATACTCATTTTCAAACCAAGTTTGGTTTTTGCTTTTGTTGTTGAGTCATAAGAGTTCTTTATATAGTCTGGATATTAACTTCTTGTCAGATACACAATTTGCAAATATTTTTCCTATTCTGTAGATTGTCTTTTCACTCTGTTGATAGCATGAACTATTTTTATATCCCTTCTACAGTATCTTCAAAGGGTGTTTGATAAATATTCATATTTTTAAACTTAGCTCATAAATGATGCTTAATTAATGATGTATCACTGCCCCTAAGTTTATGATAAAATGAAACTAAATATAAATTGAGTTTGCTTTAAAATTATTTGGGATGAATCCCGTGAGATTGATGAACTTCAAATAGTGAACATTTTCAGGTTTGAACTCGACTAGAGTTCAAACTAGTACTGAGAATTTCCCATCATTGTCCTTAAATTTAGAATTTTGACACTTCCATAGGGAGGCTTTGAAAATTAATTCGTGTTGTATGACAGGAAACAGATGAGAAATTAGTTGTGAGACAGTCATATAAAAGTTTCAACTCCTGTCTTTGAGTAGGAGCTGTCCCATGATCAAAGACATTTGGGAATTAGAATGTTACTCTGAAAGAGTGAATTTTCAGGGAAGTAAAGGATGTTTATGAAAATTCAGAATGTACCCTGAAGTCTGACTCCTGCTGGTCCTACTGTGATCAGATGCATCATTGATACAAGCTGATGAATATTTGTAGCATGGCAAAGAAAAAAGGAATGATAGATTCTTTATTATTTCTGAACTGCATTTACTTTTTTTTTTTTAACTAACAATAGTTCCATTAACAATTCCAGTTCTTTTACTCACTTGCATTCTGGTCTTTCTGCTCTGTGATTAATTTTCAGTTCAAGCACTTTCTACCACAATTGTCTTAAGGCTATAGAGTCATGTTGGTTATGTACTGCTGGTATCTAGTGCCCTCTGTAGCTTAATGGAAATTCTGATTGTTTTGGTTGGTTCAGATTTGAGAGGATTACATAAAACCCCATTGAGTAACTAGTGGGGCATCCCAACAAAGGGTTACTTGATATTTTACAATAAAAGGTCAGACAAGAGAAGGTCATTTAAGAAAGCATAAGAGGTTGCCTTCCTGGGGTCATTTTTATTCTGAATTATGAAACAGCTTCAAAGGCATGAGTCAAGCACTTAGTATTCCTGGTGCAAAACATAAGGACAGAGTAACTATAGTTCAATGACAACTAGATTAACATAAGTAAGAACAAATAATGGTTCATTCATGCACATAATTAGGTGTCTTGAAAGAGTATGTGTGGGTAGTTAAAGAGGGTCATACTTAGCCTTTCATTATAACTTTCTATTTACTCTATTTGCTAAACCCCTGACTTTATGATAAACGATCCAATTTGGGAAGAACTTTTTGTGCCCTTTCAGATATATAAAGATTACATAATTTCCTCTGACTGTTTACATTTAGTGCTTAACCCCACCCCACCCGCACTACTGTTGATTTGTTCACTAACCTGTGTTTTTAAGTGATTTATCTGACTGTTTACATTAAAAAAAAACAGAGGGTTAGATCAGGAAATCTGTGGACTTTCCCTCTTCTGATTGGTTTGTCTTAAGCCTCAAATGTGGCAGGTGTTCCTACAAGATCTATTGTTTTAAGTCAATTTATCTGAGCCTTAGTTGGAATTGAAACAGAAGTGAACTTTGTGAGTACTTCTCTTAGTTTCAC
The DNA here is from genome assembly GCA_006410635.1 of Cephalophus harveyi. Taxonomy (NCBI): domain Eukaryota; kingdom Metazoa; phylum Chordata; class Mammalia; order Artiodactyla; family Bovidae; genus Cephalophus; species Cephalophus harveyi. Next base: position 25,736 of record SJYT01056267.1, read on the forward strand.
TTCTGGAATAAAAGCAATATGGTATTATATAAAACCCTGTAATTGCAATGGAGGAGGCCATATGTTGGGTATCAAACATTTACGTGAAACTGCATGATTTTAGAAGAGAGATTTCAGAGGATATCTGTTCTGTTTCTCTCACTTCATAAGTGAGGAAGCAAATGAGAACTGGTGAGGTTAAGGGACTGACCTAACATGGCATAGCTCTTAACAGCAGTGCCAGGATGAGACTCAGGCCGGGCACCATTTCAGTTCAGTGTCCTTATGATTATTGCATGTGGCCTTCCTTCAGTTGATCCTTTTGATAACCACTATATTCCTGAATTCTTGCCTTTTTAATTGGAACAAACCATACATAGTGTTGGAGTCTACACGCTGTTCCTTTATTAAATATTGAAATTCTCCTAATCCTAACATTTCAATTTACTATTGAAAGAAGAATGCTAAAAATAGCAAATGTATTTGACAAAATTACAAAATGCTACCTAGTGTGACATTCTCCATTACATCAGTCTGAAATACATAATGGTCACCGTCTACATACACAGACTCAAGGAGGGAACACTTTCTTAATAGTTCTTCAGAGAGGATGTAGTGTTTCACAGATGTTTAAGCAAAGTTTATAGAGAAAGAAAAAAAAAAAAAAAAAAAAGAGCTGAGCTTTCTACAGTGTGTGATGCCAGTGAAGGTGAAGACAGATAAGACTGTTAGCTTTACAAAATTTCTCTTTGCTCAGATGATGGAAGCACTGACGTTAAAGGAGAGAACTGACAGATAATGAAATTCTTTCTATTGACAAAGAGCGACTATATGAAACCTGTTAGCACATCTTCCACCCATTCATTTAGAGGTGATGCAAATTGGTCCTAAACCTTTTGAGAGATTTTTAAAGAAAATTAATTATTCCTTAATATTCTTAGTAATTTCTTAATGCTATCTAATCATTGCATTCTTCATGTGAATGCTACACAAAACTCCAAGAAATCTATTGAATTATAACTAAACACTAACACTAAGATAAATCCTAGGATATTAAAAACGGTCCTATCAGATATTCACTGTATATTAATTTCTTATTGCTGAAAGTAATTATAGTATGAAAAATGTTGTTTCCTACTGCCCAAATCCAGCTAAGAATGAGAAAGGTATGGTGAAAATGAAATTCAACTTAAGTGGTATTAGCAGATTTTGGCTGTATATTGATTTCTTGCTGTCCTTCTGAAACTGTGTATGCAAACCATTGTTCCCTATTCCCCAAACCCAGCTAAGAATGAGAACTAGCAAACTCAGCAAAAGTAGCTCGTAAAATGTATTTCCTCTTCTAGGAAGGTCAGAGTGGTAAGTATAATTATCTGTAATCAATTAATTTGAAAGCATTCATTGTAATTGACAATTACATGTGCCCAGTCCCTGTTCTAAATGCTTTATAAATATAACCTTATTTAATCGATACTACAGTCCTATGAGGTAGAGAAATTATTATCCCCATTTTACAGATGAGAAAGCAGAGTCGCAGAGAAGCTGTAACTTGTTCTATAAGTGGCTGAACTAGATTGAAAAAGACAAAGGCTGTTACCTTAAATAAAGGCCATGAACAATGTGATTATGCACTTTATCCTGTAACTTATATCCATTTCTAGTAAGCTGAGGTCATGATCGTTTATCTTTAGAATATAAAAATCACAAGCTTCTGGAAAAATTAAAAGATTATGAATCCATTGATATCTCTTGAACTACTGAATATTTACTAGTTTGATCCCTGGGTTGAGAAGATCTCCTGGAGTAGGAAATGGCACGCCACTTCAGTGTTCCTGCCTGGAAAACACCATGGGCCGAGAAGCCTGCTAGGCTATAGCCCACGGTGTCCCAAAGAGTCAGACACGACTGAGCAACTGAGCATACATGTTTATATTTTATATATTATTCGTATACTATTCATATACTATTTTATTATTATTATAAAATATTGTTTTATATTATCAAATATATTGGTTAATGTTTACCAAGCCTAGTGACTCTTTATTCCATTAATGATAAGTGGTTCCCAAAACAAGAGAGATTTTTCTCCCAACTGCCTTTAAAATACACTTCACCTAATATATTATGTATGTCTATGTCAATGAACACAGACACAATTCTTTAAACAAAGAGAAAGTAAAGTTTTAAATACTTCTTTGTTTACAAGCTTAAAATAAGTGGTAGTTGATCAGAAGACAAATATGTACTCAGTAAAGATGGTCTCCAGTTGATTTTTTATTATTTTGCCTTGAACCACTAGACTTGTTTCCAGATCATTAAACTTTGCTCAGGACAGATAAATAAGTATCCATTAGAAAAGGTTTTTTATTAACATACAAGATTTTTTGGAATAGGCATTGTATATATGTAGGAGTTCATCTGTTTCAGCACAGAAAGACGACCACAAAGACACCTGCTAAATGCCTTAATACTTTGAGAAGCTGAGAATCACAAGTGGGAGAAAATATTTCTGAAATTGTATCTGGGTCACCTTGATGGGGCTAAACAGAGACAAGAATATTATCTCATTTATAGTGTTGCCAGATAAAATACAGAACAATACAAATACAGATAATGCATGGGATATACTTCTAGTAAAAAATTACTTGCTGTTTATCTGAAATTCAAACTTAACTGGACACCTTGCACTTTTATTTTCTAAATCTGGCAGCCTCACTCTCTTCCCAAGCCTGCCCCTGGTGGTCCCGAGGTCTTGGTCAGAGATTCCAATAGGGGATATTTGTGGTGATGGGAAGGGGCAGACTGTGATGGGATCTCTAGCAATGAATACTGGGGGGGTCTCCCAGGAGGTCCCCTAGTCGGAACCTAGAAACACCTGCCTACTGAAGCCCCTCGAAGATACTCTGAATGTTGGGCTCACTCCTCACGGTGCCTCTTCTGGCTCTGGTCTTGGTCGACTGACTGCCTTCAGGTCCACAGCCACCGCCTCATTTCTGTCCGAGACATAAACTCATTCTCATTCTCAGAGCTCTCCTAATCCACACTCTTATTTAAGACCCTCCATAGCATAGGGTCTTTTGCACTTAATATTGCTTTTTCCAGAGCCAAGCACATAGCTCAGAACATACTAGAGGACTAATAAAATGTTTAGCCCTCTAGTGACTCAGACAGTAAAGAATCTGCCTGCAGTGCGGGAGGCCTGGGTTTGATCCCTGGGTTGGGAAGATCCCCTGGAGGAGGGCATGGCAACCCACTCCAGTATTATTGCTTGGAGAATTCCCATGGACAGAGAAACCTGGCTGGCTACAGTCCATGGGGTCTCGAACAGTAGGATACAACTGAGTGACTAAGCACACACAATAAAGTGTTTACTAAACTTACAAAGATTTTTGTTATTGTTTTCCTGCTAATTAATAGTAAGCAGGAAACAGGAATAAATTGTTCCCTCCTAAACTCTCATTATTTCTCCTCATTTTCAAAGCCTGTAATAGGGACAGACAGTTGTACCATGGACCCCGCCCGAGGTCTGTTATTCAGGATGTATTCAATGAGTACTTGTTGAGTGACTGAATGACTTGTTGAGTGACTGATTATAATATTTGAATACAAATAGGCCATTAGATTTGTCTACATTTTTTACAAATACCACTTATTTGAAGGAGTCTTTCTGTATTACAGAAGCTAGTCCAGGATATGAGATGGAGACTGGTTAGATGTTACTTGACCCAGGACACATTGGGAAATAGAGCTGGCAGAGGGGTGCCTTGAGGAAGTGGGGAAAGGGATTACTCATAGGGTTTACTCCCCTAAAATAACAAGTGTATAAAGTCCAGGGAGAGACTGGGGACATAAGCAATACCAAATAGCAGTGATGGAAGGAGGAAGGGGAAGGAAATCACAAGCCCTGTTATCAGAAGTGGGAGGAGAGTTCTTACAGTTACTGGGCCCTTTGGGCACTTTTCCCAAATGATTATATATCTGAAAATAACAGATCTTTGTTGATATGCACTCATTAGGAACTACCCACAGTGTGAGAGATTACTAAATTCTGAAATTCACATAGCACAACAAACCTCCTTAAATATAGTTCAATCTGAAATACTTATCACATTCCAATAAAATGTTTAATATTGGCAAGGAAAAAATCCTGTGAGTTCCAATTGAGTCTTTCACCAAATCATTGTAAATTGGCTTCCATTGCACAATAAGGTAAAAGCATACTAGATACGTGGCTAGCTGCCATTTCACCATGGTATATTCTTCCCACCAAGAAGAAAGCAGAACTAGGACAAGTTAAAGTAAATTAGTAAATTTGAGAATACAACACTCAAGATTTAAGCAAATGGATATTAAGACATAAAGAATAGTTTTTAATATTGTAAGCAAGATTTATTATTGCTTTTACTAGTTTAAAACATTTCTTGTCCTTTTTATTTTTTAAGAGTTATTCACCACTGGGAAGAAATAATTGTAACTTTTTTGTTTGTTTGTTTATTTGTTAACCAGATCACAGCTATCTTAGACTGAATTTAATTGAAGCCGGTTTGTATGTGGCATTGATTAACTGTTTAAGGCAGAGAACTGTCTTCAGGTTTCAAAACTCAGCTTGGTGTTATTACCCATATATCTGCTTTATTATACATAATTAAAAGAGGATCTGGGAACATTATTTTTTATGTCTAACATTCATTTTGTAAAAAATTAAGTCATTTGGACAATGATATAGTGCATCTCTGATGTGATGAAAATTCTACATTTCCCTTTTTCTTGATATATTTATCTGCATAGTGGCAGAGGGTGATGAGTGTTCATGCTGTTAATGTTGTCATTAATCATTTAGCTATATATTTATTTTAATGTATTTTTAAAGCAAACTTGGACTACTAGATACCTATACAATATTTTTTTACAGGACATGGATAACTCCTTTCCTAACCACTGAAGGTCCCTTATAACAAATAAACATTTAGCTTGAATACAAAAGGTTCGCTTTCATAACAGTTCATCTTTGAACCCCCAGCAATAAGCTCCTTTCACTAAATGTTGATACAGTATTTGGCCTATCAAATGAAATCAGTGTTTAGTGCTTATGAAAGGCATAGAACAGTGCAAATGTGCTGTTTTATAAGGCATTAATCCAGAGAGCCAGTAATATGTACAGTGAAGTTTATCTTGACAGGAAAATCAACTCATTGCTAAATGAAAAAACCAGACAATACTATCCTTGTTTTTGAACTGCAGGTGTTTGAAAAGCTAAGTGAACTAAGGAAAAACCTAACAGCGTCATATGGCAAGAATGAATGGTGGTGAAGGAAGGGAAGCTTGGTTAGGTGGTTTAGGCAGGTGCTTAGGAAATTTAAAGGAGAAAATAGAAACCTAAAATCAAAAGCAGGTGCCTTGTTAGGTTTTTATGCCCTTATAGAAATAATAGCAGATCTAAGGTTAGGATCACAGACATTAAAATAGTTACTTCTAAGAAATCTTGTTTTGGAAGAATGAAGTAAAGTTTTGAAGATAACTCTGCTCTAAGAATTCATTGTATCCTGTAAATGTGAAAACAAACATATTTATCAGGCTTAGAAGTATTTATTAAATCTCTTCAGTATCTGTGTCAGGGTTCTATCCTTTATCCTGTCTTTTTTTAAGATAACTATGATGTTAAATATTAGGAAATATTATTCACAAATATTTTTAATAATCATAGCCAAGGGAGACTCAAGAGATGCAGATTCAATCCCTGGGTCAGGAAGATCCCCCTGGAGGAGGAAATGGCAACCCACTCCACTATTTTTGCCTAGAACATCCCATGGACAGAGGAGCCTCTTGGGTCACAGGTCATGGAGTCACAAAGAGTCGGACACAACTGAGTACACATGCATGATGCACATATGCATATAAAGTATACACACACTTGCTTACTAAGTGAATTTACAATATTTTGTGTCTATGATGCTATACACTGGGATAAAAGCCATAAGACCTTATGATGCACATCTCCAACTAATAGTATTAAGAAAACATTTGCTTAAAATAAAATAATCGATAGGTGAATTGTATGGTATACAATCAATATCTTAATAAAGACGTTATTTAAGAACATGAAAGTGGCTAAAATAACATAAAGCCATTAAAGAGAAAGTAACAAGATTTGTGAACAGGGATAATTACTGTCTCAAGTGAAAATTATTATGTTTACTAGTTATACCAAGAAAAATATGAATAGAGAGAAAACAGAGCAAAATGCTTTCCTGGTAAGACATTTGACCTTCAGTGAATTATAGTTCATAAGCAAGGGTTCCAGAGAATACAATTTATTCTTCAAGATATTGAAAGTCAAGGGATTGCACTTTGTATTCAGCTCTCCCATGATTTATCTACAAAACCCTTTGATGAAATATGTGATGTTTCATCTGCTAGAAAATCCTGGGTTTACTTTTGACTGTACCGAAAGTAAACCCTGGAGAGTCTCCAACTTGTCACCCTACCTTAACTTCCTTGATACGACTCCCATCTCCAGCCCTAAGTGCTTTTGTCCAGCATGTGGAACCGTTCTAATGCACTGTTTCACAATGTCACAATGGAGTGAAATGCCAGACACTGGCTGTGTATGGTTGATGGGCATCAAGAGTGTGGGTTTATATCGTTCAGTGTCCCTTGCCCAATTTGAAGCCTCTGAACAATCCTTTCCAGCACCTCTGTTTCTCAAATCCCATTAACTTCTAGATTTCTCTATTAGAATCCTCTGAGGCTAGGGATTTTTGTTTGCAACAACACCCAGACCCTCTTCTATTCCTATGAATCCCCCTCTTCACTCTCCAGGGAACTCAGTTCGTTTCCTGCTTGAGACTCAGTTTAACCTAAATCAGTTTGCTTCGTGATCACTTCACGCTTACGTGGAAGGTGCCCAACTGGTTCTTATTCCAGGGTTTTTACCACCTGCAATTGCTTCTCTCCAAATATATTCCAGCAGCTTCTCTTTCTGCCCAACACTCTGATGTTTTTTACTGGAGTCCCTTTTTGTTCCTCTGGTTTCTGTCCTTTAACTTCTGTCCTTCAGATCTTATCCATACTCTATAGCTTCTTTCTTTTTCTTAATCGTTATCCTATTCTCCTTTAAAACCATGTATGCTTTATCAACCAAAATGTTGTCTTTTTCCCTAGATAGGATATGGTTTTTCTTTTTTTCTTTTATTTTTCAATACTGTAGTCCTATTCAGAGAGTCACATGTTTACCTTGCATGTTAACTTCACAGAACACTCCTACCTATTAAGGATAATCCAATTCACTTCTATAGCATATTTATGATACTGATGACTGCAATTAAATTTTTACTCTGAAAACTTTAGACTCCAACCCTAGTTTGGGTGGAAAGAGGACATTAAATTATGACAAAATTAGTCTCCTCAAGTGTAAAATTCAAATTTGGGAGGAAAAAATCCTAAGTAATTAATCAGCTTGATTAAATGTTCTAAATGGTTAATAACAACTACCTATAGTAATATTAAATGTCTTTTCATTCTTGGTTCTTTTGTCAGTTGTGACTTGGTACGTGTGTGTCCATATTTATCAATTTCTATCTTTTTTAATGGATTAATGCTAAATCTTTCAACATTTCAATGGATAACACATGGGCACATCTAGTTTCCCCAGCCACTTTATAACCCCAATTTCCAACTTGTATTAATTCAATAAATATATATTGACCACTTATCATGTATTGGGCACTATATTCCACTGGGGATTCCTTTATGACTATACAGTGGAAGTGAAAAGTAGATTTAAAGGACTAGATCTGATAGACAGAGTGCCTGATGAACTATGGATGGAGGTTCAGGACATTGTACAGGAGACAGGGATCAAGACCATCCCCAAGAAAAAGAAATGCAAAAAAGCAAAATGGATGTCTGAGGAGGCCTTACAAATAGCTGTGAAAAGAAGGGAAGCAAAAGCAAAAGGAGAAAAGGAAAGATATTCCCATTTGAAAGCAGAGTTCCAAAGAATAGCAAAGAGAGATAGGAGGGCCTTCCTCAGCAATCAATGCAAGGAAGTGGAGCAAAACAATAGAATGGGAAAGACTAGGGATCTCCTCAATTAAATTAGAGATACCAAGGGAATATTTCACGCAAAGATGGGCTTGATAAAGGACAGAAATGGTCTGGACCTAACAGAAGCAGAAAATATTAAGAAGAGGTGGCAAGAATACACAGAAGAACTGTACAAAAAAGATCTTCACAACCAAGATAATCATGATGGTGTGATCACTCACCTAGAGCCAGACATCCTGGAATGTGAAGTCAAGTGGGCCTTAGAAAGCATCACTATGAATAAAGCTAGTGGAGGTGATGGAATTCCAGTTGAGCTATTTCAAATCCTGAAAGATGATGCTGTGAAAGTGCTGCACTCAATCTGCCAGCAAATTTGGAAAACTCAGCAGTGGCCACAGGACTGGAAAAGGTCAGTTTTCATTCCAATCCCAAAGAAAGGCAATGCCAAAGAATGCTCAAACTACCGCACAAATGCACTCATCTCACATGCTAGTAAAGTAATGCTCAGAATTCTCCAAGCCAGGCTTCAGCAATATGTGAACAGACTTTATTTTTGGGGGCTCCAAAATCACTGCAGATGGTGACTGCAGCCATAAAATTAAAAGACGCTTACTCCTTGGAAGGAAAGTTATGACTAACCTAGACAGCATATTAAAAAGCAGAGACATTACTTTGCCAACAAAGGTCCGTCTAGTCAAGTCTATGGTTTTTCCAGTGGTCGTGTATGGATGTGAGAGTTGGACTGTGAAGAAAGCTGACCGCTGAAAAATTGATGCTTTTGAACTGTAGTGTTGGAGAAGACTCTTGAGAGTCCCTTGGACTGCAAGGAGATCCAACCAGTCCATCCTAAAGGAGATCAGTCCTGGGTGTTCATTGGAAAGACCGATGCTAAAGCTGAAGCTCCAATCCTTTGGCCACCTGATGCGAAGAGCTGACTCATTTGAAAAGACCCTGATGCTGGGAAAGATTGAGGGCAGAAGGAGAAGGGAATGACAGAGGACGAGATCGTTGGATGGCATCACCGACTCAATGGCCATGGATTTGGCTGAACTCCGGGAGTTCGTGATGGACAGGGAGGCCTGGCACAGATGAGTTGAACATGGGAGGAGATGTGGAAAAGATAAGAATTTAAGAGAATTCAGAGATACTGGCTTCATATGTATAGGAGGATAGGTGGCAGGACCTGCTTATTACTTATGGTTGGGGGTGACAATTGATAGGCCTTGATCATACAGCATTAAGAGGAGAAAGAAAAAAATTTTTTTCCCCATTTTTCAATGTTGTTGACAGTATTGTTTGTAATTTCAGAAATTTGAAATAAAGTGTCCAAAATTATGAAAGTTTGAAAATAAATTATGCTATGTCTATCCAACAAAATTCTATACATTCATTTAAGTCTATATTTCAAAAGACAACAATAAATTGGGAAAATGCTCCCAAAATAATGCTAAATGAGAAAATTTTCAAAATTTGGTATAAAAGTTATTCTAATTTTTATGTGTTCTAAAGAGAAAACTAAAAAGGAAAATTTATAACTTTCTGGTAATACTAAAGATATTTTTAATGTTTCTATTTATACTTTTCTATGTTTTTCAAGTCAGTCACTCGGTCGTGTCCAACTCTTTATGACCCCATGGACTGCAGCACGCTAGGCTTCCCTGTCCATCACCAACTCCTGGAGCTTGCTCAGACTCATATCCTTCGAGCTGGTGATGCCATCCAACCATTTTTATCCTCTGTCTTCCCCTTCGCCTCCTGCCTTCAATCTTTCCCAGCATCAGGGTCTTTTCCAAGGAGTCAGTCCTTCCCATCAGGTGGCCAAACTATTGGAGTTCCAGCTTCAGCATCAGTCCTTCTAATGAATATTCAGGGCTGATTTTCTTTTTCAGGAATTCAGCTTCAGCATCAGTCCTTCCAATGACTATTCAGAACTAATTTCAACACATATTGCTTAAAATTAATAAACTTTATGTAAATAGAGTGATAATGATTCCACAAGCATAATTACGATTTGTATTTATACTAAGGAACAGACTCTAGTAATAACCAGCCATCCAAAACTATAATGTTAAATTCATTTAGTCAGTAAATGAGCCTTTATGTGCTGTTCACTAGAAAAGGTGCCAGAGATTCAGAAATAAAAGTATCAGTCCCACTGTAGACACTCAGGACTAGTGGGGAGGCTGTGAGGAAAGTGGACAGTTGCCCCCCTACACTGCTCTGTGATGTGTACTTCTCTGGAGATGGGCCCAAGGTGCTGTAGGAACACAGGAGAGAAGGAACATTCACCCACTGGGATTCATGGAAGGCTTCCAGGAGGAGGTGACATCTGAGTTGACTCTTAAAGGTTGAGTGAAGAAAAAAATCAGAAGAAAGGTGTTCAAGCAGAAGAAATGTATAAAGACAAAGAACCGAGTGAGAGCAGTAGCTTTCTAACATGAAGCTCATTATGCTGAAATTTGGGGGTGGAGGCAGGGGGAGAAGAAAACCTGAACTTAACTATGGGGCTGGAGAGGCAGAGAAAGAAGGAAGGTTCAGAATGTCTTCTAGATTCTCTCTTGTCTCTCGGACACAAGACGGATGGCTGGTAGCATCACTTTGCTAACATAGGACATAGAGTCAGAAGCGTAGGTTTAGAGGTAAATTTTCAGGAATATCCATTAGCAAAGTAAACGATATATAGCATCAGAGAAAAATCACTCATTTATTCTGCAAGTTTTTACTGAGCACAGCTGTCAAGGAGTGATCTAGATGCTGAGGACACACTGCTGAATCAGACAGATCTAACATTGCTCAAGGTCTGCCTGTAAACAAACAGACAGAAAGATGTCCAGAGGAACCGGAGATCAAATTGCTAGGCTTCAACAGTATGTGAACCAAGAACTTCCAGATGTACAAGTTGAGTTTCAAAGATGCAGAGGAACCAGAGAGCAAATTGCCAAATTCACTGGATCATGGAGAAAGTAAAGGAGTTCCAGAAAAACATCTACTTCTGCTTCATTGGCTGCACTAAAATCTTTGACTTTGTGTATTTGTCTTGATCAAAACAAACTGTGGAAAATTCTTAAAGGGATGAGAGTACCAGACCACCTTACCCATCTCCTGAGAAACCCGTGCATGGGTCAAGAAGCCAGTTAGAATTGGATGTGAAAAAATGGACAGGTTCAAAATTGGGAAAGGAGTACAACAAGGCCATATATTGTCACCCTGCTTATTTAATTTACATGCAGAGTACATCATGCAAAATGCCAGGTTGGATGAATCACAAACTGGAATTTAAACTTCTGGGAGAAATATCAATAACCTCAGATATTCAGATGACATAAGAGCCTCTTGATGAGGGTGAAAGAGGAGAGTGAAAAAGCTGGCTTAAAAGTCAACATTCAAAAAACTAAGATAATACATCTGCCATCACTTCATGGCAAACAAAAGGGGAAAAAGTAGCAGCAGTAACAGAGTTTATTTCTTGGGCTCCAGAATCACTGTGGATAGTGACTGTGGCCTTGAAATTAAGAGACACTTGCTCCTTGGAAGGAAAGCTATGACATACCTAGACAGTGTATTAAAAAGCAGAGACTTTTTAATCACTTTGCTGACAAAGGTCCATATTAGTCAAAGCTATGGTTTTTCCATGCGGATGCATAAATGTGAGAGTTGGCCCATAAAGAAGGCAGAGTGCCAAAGAATTGACACTTTCAAACTATGGTGCAGGAGAAGACTCTTGAGAGTCCCTTGGATTTCAAGGAGATCCAACCAGTCAATCCTAAAGGAAATGAGTCCTGAACATTCATTGGAAGGATTGATGCTGAAGCTGAAGCTCCAATACTTTGGCCACCTGATGTGAAGAACTGACTCATTGGAAAAGACCCTGATGCTGGGAAAGGTTGAAGGCAGGAGGAGAAGGGGATGACAGAGGATGAGATAGTTGGATGGCATCACCAACTCAATGGATATGAGTTTGAGCAAGCTCCAGAAAATGATGAAGAACGGGAGAGCCTGGTGAAAGGGGCTAACAGTCCAAGGGGTAACAAAGAGTTGGACACAACTTAGCGACTGAACAACAACAACAGGGATAAGGATTTGCCTGATTTCTTTTCTGTGAAGTAGGTGGTATTGTCATCTGCTCAAGGTGAAGACCCCAGGAGGGAGGGTAATCTTTAAGGTTCAGCTTTGAAGTAGGACTCCTGGAAAATGGGAGTGGATGCTGCTACTGCTGCTGCTGCTAAGTTGCTTCAGTCGTGTCTGGCTCCGTGCAACCCCACAGACAGGGACCTGTATAAAGGTCTCCAAGTATCCCACTGAGTTCAGAAAGCTTGCATTTGTGGCTGCTGCATCTGCACAGTGGTAAGCTTCCCTCCAGCAGGGTCAGCAGCTGGGCAGTCAGGGAACTTGGTTGTGCTGTGTAGCACCTGTTCTGTTCTAGGAATGTCCCTCTATTCTTTCATTTGGCTTCTGTTGGACAGTCCTGAATTCACGGTCCCTTCAACAGACAGAACTAAACAAATCTGCAAGGCCAGAATTTATCTTCAAATTAGTCACTTAAAAGAAAACCCCTAATCTATGACATCTGAATATAAAATATGTATTAAAGTAGAAAGTATCAATAAGTAGGGGCCTAGACCTTCAGAGATAAATGATCAGTGAAATGGCTGGAATGCTCCTTGTACTATTCTATTCCAGTGCATATAATGTAACGACTGCCTCTGTTTGATTCAATTAGAGATCCTTTTTTAAAAGTTAAATACACCGCTTCCCTGGGAACATAATTGTGAAACATTTTGTCATTATACTGTACAACAGTCACTTTAAGATAACACAAATCTTGCTTCTTGCTGAGCATTTCCTAACTACTACATGCAAACAAAACAGAGGATGTAATCAAAAGGGTATTTGGCATGGGTCCAGAAAGCAATGTGAATTAGTCTACAACTGGCCGCCATAGTTTCAAGTCTGTTTCTGATCCATGACTTACTGCTTCATAGCTGATCATTTCAAAGGATGGCACAGAAAAGCTCAGCCACTACCTTCTAGCTCATTCCAAAGTATTTCACTCGAGAACATTTTTGAGTATTTAAAATAAGAGAGTATAAGACAATAAAAATGGTTTTTAACATCATTTCTCTCCCAATTTTCTACCAACAGTATAAACTAGTGGAGGGAATATTTACTAAGAGTATAGAATTGCAGATGGAATACTTTAGGAAGCTGCTAATTTCTACTCCTTAAGTCAATAGCAATTTATATAATAGAAAGAGGATTGGATAGTTTAATTTTCAGACTTCACATGGAGCATCTGAATTTAAAAAAAAAAAGCCGACTAAATTCTTGTTCTTATTTAGCATCCAATACAAAGGCAATTTTGTACTTTTTGTAAATTGATTTTCAAGCAATTTTACTGTTTAAATAATTCAGAAATTCTGTTTTGAAATAATTTGGTTTCTCTAGCCAAACTTGAGGTGTATGACACTAATCACATCTCACATCGTTGAGTACATCATATGTCTTAATTACATTTTCTAAAGGTCCTCCAAGCCCTTTAAAAGCAAAGCTTTGAGAAGAGGAGGACACCCTGAGGCTTGTCTTCACCTTTTGAGGGCGGCTTTAGAGCCCAGGGAAATGACTTGGACACCACCTCCTCAGGTATTTCTTTAAAGATTCGGTATATTTCCTGCCTTGTCCCTGTATGAATCAGGGTTAATTTCAAATTATAAGCCTACTTCATGTCATTGGCTAAAACGCTTTTATTTTCACATTTCACTTCCTCATAATACCTACTTTTCTAACTGTATACAGATCTTAATGCTTTACCAGAATATGCAAGTTTATTTTATGTAGGCTTCTCATGGTTTGACTTTAATATTTACAGGTTAGTTTCCTCACACTCAATGACTATGCAATGAATAAATAATTTTAGTTTGATTGTAGATTGCAGTCTGAAAATCATTTCATTCGTGAAACCAGAAAAGACTTCTGTTAAGAGCACCAGTATCTACCTCCATAAAGGCCAAACTGAGGAGCCCATTTCAAGTGACTTGAATTCAGGAAAACCATGATGAGCTTTTTCGGCACCAGCTGTGGCTTGGTGTAAAATTTTTGTAATGGTTGTAATGGTGGCGGTTTCTGTGAGTGAAAAATGGAAAGTATCGAGAAATGGGAAGAATATGGTTCAGCCCCTGGTCTCTGAGTGAAAAGAGGGGTGGAAACTCCGTGACTGGGGGCTCATCCGAACCACACGGTCAGATTTAGGGGAGGGGGGTAGGAAGAGAAAGCTCGCTGGGGGAAGGAGTGGGGCGCCAGACCGTCCCGGAGAGAGGGGGGAGGGAAGGACGGGAGGGGACGGGAGCGGAGGAGCGCCGAGCCGAGGGGAGGGAGGAGAGGGAAAGTGGGAACAGAGTAGAGGAGTGGACGGAGCGCAGAGGTGCCCTTGCGCAGCGCGCGCAGTGGAGACGCATCCCGGCCGCTGCGCGGGAAGGCGGAGGGCCCATGTCGCGCCCCCGGCTGGTCCCGGGACCCCAGCGTGAGTCCCGCGTCTGGCGACCCGAGTCGCCGGGAGTCTGAGCTGCGGGCCACGCGGGAGTGGCGGTGGCAAGCCCGCTGGTCGTTATGAACACGGATCTAAAATGACTGGCAAGCGGAAACCTCTCCAAACGCAGCTCAGGCGGTCAATCAGTGAGCAGTTGCGGGACTCCACTGCCAGAGCCTGGGATCGGCTGTGGAAAAACGTCCGGGAGAGACGGCTGGCAGGTCGGTGGCCCCACGACTCGGGACTGCGCGGGGGCAGGAGGCGGCGCGGGCCGCGTCGCCCGCCCCGGCCCACCGTCCCGCCGCCGCTCTGGGCTCCCTAAACAGGCTTTCTGAGCCCCGGGTTGGGTGGAGAAGGCTGCTCCCACCAGCCTCGCTGGACCGGGTCGGAGCGCCCACGCTCACCGCGCTCAGTCTTTGCGCGCGCTGGACCTAGTGGTGGGTGTGGGCTCCGCCCCGCGCGCGCTGACAGTCTGGCAGGGCGCTGCGCTCCCGGCGTGGAGCCGGCGTGGGGGTTACCTGGGGAGTCGTTCCTAAGTGGACGCTTTTCCTGGGCTGGACCCGGCTCCGCAGCTATCCACCCGCCCTAGCCCAGTGAATGAATGAGTGCCCAGCCCAAGCGGCCCTCTGGGAGAGTGGTCCCTCTCCCAGCTTCGCCTTTTCCACGAGGGACGCGTCCACTCCCTGTGTGGGAGGAGGAGTCAGACAAGGCCAGGGAGCATACCCAAGGCTCTGGGAGACAGATGTTTACGGGGTAGAGGGGGAGGATTTGGGGAAAGACAGATGGACAGTGGTTGGTGCTGGCTGATAGCTGCCCACCACCTCTGTCCAGCTGTGGATCAGGTTCTCCTCACTTTGGGGCTGCGAAAGAGGGGCCTCTTTTGGAACTCATTGCTCATGAATCAGAGGAAGAGAAGAGGTGATTATTCCGAGCCAAGAGGTCCTTAAGAATCCTTGCTTCTGTCAGAAGGCCAGTCCCCTCCTTAGCTCTTTCTCCAGCTTCCTGGCTGTGGTCTTTCTTCTGGGCATGTTCCTTGGAGCTACCATCTCGCAGAGCCAGGGATGTAGGAAGTGGTCTGAGCCTTCTCAGAGTCCATGCTGGAGAATTAGATCTGGTCAGTCACCACATCATACCTGCCACAATAAGGGAAGGAAGCCCTACTCCACAGCACCCTCCCCAGGCAGTGTAGGATTTATGTCTGCTTTCCCCAAGTGTTAACAGCTGGAAGATATTTCTGGAATTGAGGGCATGTGGATGGAAGGGCCCCCTGAGCTGACCGTGAGCGGAGTCTCTGGATCTTCTGGCCTCCTCTCTCTCCAGCAGCATCTCCTGAGTGGGCCAGTGACCACAGGGGTAGAAGAGAGGTCAGGAGAAGAAGAAGGGGTGGTACCTGGACAGAGGGCAGGGCTGCCAAGGGTGGGATGGAAGAGTTAATCTCCTCTGGGCTCCTCCCCCTTGTTCCTCTTGAAGAGCCATAGAAGTCCTTTGCAAGATGCTCTGCCCTTTCTCCCATGCAGCCACATCTCTCCATCAGTCTGACAGCATTCCCAAGTAGATACCCAAAGTCTGTGTCTCCTTGAGCTGGATCGTTATCAACCTAACTGGTCAAATTAGAAGTGGGGATCATAGATGCTTCCAACATTCAATAGTGTCAGCATAGACTGGTCATCCCTTAGTTTCTCTCCAATACAGCGGCCCCATTTAGTAAGCACCCAAGAAATAAACAGACTTTGCAGTCTGTACCCAGAAATGAGTTGTGGTAACCCACTAGTTTTACTGTTGATTTTTAAGACCTGTATGTTCACTGCAGACCTCAATTAATAACAATTAATAACTTTCCTGGTTATCATGCTAAATTATATAATCTATATGATGGATGGTGTTAGAGAAATTATTGTGGTCTAGCAAATTTTGTTGCTTCATAACTGCAGAATGCTTACTGCAAATGTCTCCTTCATAGCTTCTGTTATTAAGTTTGTTAAGTTTGTTAAATCAATGGATCCTCAGGAAACAAGAAGTCTTTCCAGGAGGGCTGCCAAGGCTGTGCTGGGTTTTTATAGAAGCTGAGGCCAAGGATGACTGCAGCCTTGTCTTTTTAAAAAGGAGATCTGGGAAGGAAGAGAGCATAATATAAAGTCTGAAAACCATTGCGATTTTCCAGGGAAGTCATATATTCACACTGATTTTAGACACTGCAGTTTAGTTAGGGCAGTGGAGAGAAAAGGTTTGATTCTGGAAAGTAAGCAATAGGTAGAGATTTTTAAGATAATGAAATATAGGTATTATAAGACTAAAAGTGGCTTCAGAATGGTTAAGTGTAAGAGTTCTCCCAGAGTAGTGTAATTATTTTTTTAAATAGTGATGTGAGGTTTTAAAATGTTTAATCAGAATATTAATATCTGCTCACCCATAATCTGCTTACTACTCTGCTAACAGCAGATGCCAGCAGGTTATTCAACTGGGACCAAACAATCCCCTGTGAAGAGACTTCAACCTCTGCTTCTCTAAGCGAGCTGGGATGCCTGCCACAAAACCAAGCCAACTCCATGAAGGAGCTTTTAGATGCAAATTGATTTTCTTGGGTTTTCTTGCAAAGGTAGCTAAAATATGGAACTTTGGCTATGAGACACTGAAATACTTAAGTTATTAATGTTGGCATCAATTCTAGGTGAAAGTGTTTTTCATTTGTAAAAGCCTGCTTTATATGGTATACTTCACAGTATCGTAATAACCAACTATATGAGTGTACCCCAGAGAGAATCTGCCCCCTCAAGGAATGTTATGGGGCTATTGGCTTTTTTTTCCTGTCTTTTTCTATCATATAAAAGTACTGTGCTGGTACTTCTTTAATTTCCCTAAAATTTTCTCCTTTTTCTTCTTTCAGTATTTATTTGCTTATTTAGCTGTGCCGGGTCTTAGTTGTGGCAGGTATGTGGGATCTAGTTTCCTGACCAGGGATCAGACCCTGGCCCCCTGCATTGGGAGCGTGGAGTCTTAGCCACTGGACCACCTGGGAAGTCCCACCTGAAATTTTCTTCCTATTACACTTAGTCAATAGAACAGTATTCAAAGTGCTTTATAACAAACTTGTGTTTGTTGTCTGGAGTATTCTGAAGGTATCTGATGCTCTCTTTTGCTTTTTAACATCCTGAGGCAAGAAATCCTTATTCTAACTCACTTTTCTCTTCATGAAAGTCTGCCTTGTCAATGTGACAAAAAGATAAGAAGCAGTAGAACTGTTTAAACATAGTGAAGCCTGCCGATTTCTGTGTGGTGGGACCATATTTAGGAAGGAGTCTCCTAATGCTTGTCACAATGATACAAATAATGAAGCTGATAGAAGGATAAGGTTTTGAATGATGTTCAAATATGTTCACTTCATTACAAAATTATACAAAGGGGTTATTGGTAAAGAAGAACTGATACTGGGAGCTCTGCTTGGGCTTTCCAGTTCTGGAGTAGCTGCCAGATTTTCATCAGATTGTGGTGTTTTTGCCAACATGTACTTCTTAATTACCTAAGACTCTAATCCTCATAAGGGTCAATGAGAGTTTTTCTCACCTGTCATCTCAATATTGATCATTGTAATAATGGTGGTAATTGTTGTTTATTCCTGAGACGACAAAGTTAGTTAGTGTTTAAACAAGTGTCCTGATTCAAGTTGTCAGAAGTCAAAGGTCACCTGTGCCTACTTTGTGTTATACCACACTGCCTCTCCGTGGGCCTTACGGAGACACATGGACCTCAACTCCTTTCTCCAAGTCTCTCTGTCATTTGCAATTAGTTTTAAAAAGAATAAGTAAATTAATTGGAAAAATTACTCTTTCCCTCTGCAGTGACAAGGAGAACCCTATGCACCAAATGCTTGCCCCCCAGTCATCCTATTGGGCTGGGTAGTGTATGGGCTCATAGAGAGATGAAGCAAACAAACAGCCATATATCTGCCTTGTTGGGGCCCTGATGTGTGTGCTCAGCCCATTACCATCGCTGCAAGAAGCCAAGGGCCACAAGAAAGAAATGCTGTCATAAAGCCTCAATGCATGTTTCTCCAAGGTGACAGGTTCTTTGGCCTCTCCATTTCCCTAATCAGCCACCACTGATGACAGTTCGTAACCTTTATAGCATCATTAAATTCTCTAGGCAGAAGCACACCCTTTGGTTTTTGGTCTTTGTAAGCAGCTTCCTCAGTGGCTCAGCAGTAAAGAATATGCCTGTGATGCAAAAGACAGAGAAGGCCCCGGGTTCAATCCCTGGGCCAAGAAGATCCCCAGGAGGAGGGCATGGCAACCACTTCAGTGTTCTTGCCTAGAGAATCTCATGGACAGAGCCTGGTGGCCTACAGTCCATAGAGTCACACAGAGTTGGACACAACTAAAGTGACCAAGTATGCATGCAAGCAGCTTGAATTACTTCTCAAAAGCTAAGGTCTGAAAAAAATCCAAATGAGTTTTCTGAAGCTTTCTGCTCCTTTATTGAAACCTAACTATTTTGATGAAGATGTAATCCATATATTTGATTCCTTTATACTCACATAATGATATTTAGGTAGGTTGTGAACTAATTGAATGTTGAAGTCTTTTGATCTCTTTCATTGTCTCTTTCTAAATCATTTCTCTTAGATACAGGACGTTATACTGCTGCCCAAAATAAACTAACCTAAAGCACTGAAAAGTTTGAGTTTTGTTAGAAATGCTAATTCCACCAAATTTCAGTGAGTTCTTGTCATGTTAAAACAGGTTTATTCATCCTCAAAGTCAACAGCAGCATCCTGTGATGTGATGTAAACATGAGATTGGGTCTTTAATGCAGAGTGGGATCAAGAATAGAACACGGGCCATAAAAATGTTCCTTATTAAAATCTAAATGGGTTCCATGATAGCAAGAAGTACAGAATCACGATGATACTAGCTGATCCTTTTCATTTGTTTTATATATGTTTTTCCTTTTTATTCTCACTTTACTGTAAAGAACACCCCATCCTACTCTGTTGGGTTTTTACTTTTTAAACATCTCTTGAAAAGGGAAACAAAAAAAAAATCTGACTCAGGTAAATATACAACAAAAATCAGAGAAAGAGAGCACATTACCTGTGCCAGGGTTCTTCTCAGCCTTAGCTACCCACAGGGTGACCTGGAGCCTTTCAGAAACATGAATTTTTCAGTGCTTCACAGAGACTCTGATTCAGTTCACTTAGGGTCCTGGGATCAGTATTTTTTAAAGCTCTGCAGATGGGTCCAGTGCACAGTCCGTGTTCAGAGTCACTGACTTGTGTTAACTACCATATGATAACTCACAGAAGTCTGTGTCTAGTACTGATGCAAGATCATAGTCTAAGTCCTTAAGAGAAGTTTTGCTTAAGTGAAGTTGGAATGAGCTTGTTATTTTACAGGGACAGAGAGGAAAAAAGGGCCAGTTTTCCTTTAGCATAAGAAAAAAGGTGGTACAAGTAGGTGGTAGGAGATCACGTCAGAGGTATGGGTAGCGTGAAGCTATAAGATCAAGTTGGGCTTTGTTGCCAGGGCAAGGAGGTTGTATTTGGTGCTGCGTGTGATAAGCAAGCTTCCCTGATGGCTCAGAGGGTAAAGAATCTGCCTGCAATGTGGGAGAGCTGGGTTAAATCCCTGGATTGGGAAGATCCCCTAGTAGAGAAGGGAATGGCTATCCACTCCAGTATTCTTGTCTGGAGAATTCCATGGACAGGGGAACCTGGCAGGCTGCAGTCCATGGGGTCAAAAGAGTCATACATGACTGAGCAATAAGCAAAGGATTTTAAACAGAGGAGAGACAGGACTTGAATAAGTTACTGCTGGAGTGGTCTAGGTGAGAGAAACAGTGGCACGGGTGGGAGTGACAGTCATGGAAATGGAGAGAACGGGACAGATTGGGGAGATGTCTTGAATGTAGCACAACAGTGCTGACATTTTCAGTTGGAGGCTGATGGAGAGGGTTCAAGAGCCCCTAGGTTTGTAAGGCCAGGGGCTGAGATGGGGACATGTGGCATATTTGTATCTTGCAATTGCAAGAGACACTTTTTTTTTTTTTTTGCATAAGCCAGATGAAGAGTAAGTTCTCCTTTGGCCAAATTAGGGTAAAAATGCCTATTAGATTCCAGTGTGTGTGTGTGCTCAGTCGTTTAGTTGCATCCAACTCTTTGAAACCCCATGGACTGTAGCCCACCAGACTCCTCTGTCCATGGGGTTTCCAAAGAATACCAGAGTGGGTTGCCATTTCCTTATCCAGGGGATCATCCCGACCCAGGAGTTGAACCCATGTCTCTTGCATCTCCTGCATTGGCAGATGAATTCTTTACCACTGTGCCACCTGGGAAGGCCCATTAGACATCCTAAGTAAATGTCAAAGATTCAGATGTACAAAGAAAGTTTTGGGAGAAAAGTCAAATGCAGAGATAGAAATCTGAGAGTTATTGGCAAATGACTATTATAGAGTAAAGCGTTTGGACTGGATGGGGTTACTTAGGAAGAGAATATAGTTAAGAGGAGATGCCAAGGACCAAGTCCTAGAGTATCCTTTATTTAGAGCACAATATTTGGACATGAACTGTATGTACATAAACATGTGCTAAATTTCTGGAGAATAAGAAAAAGCAGCCCTGTTCCTAAACTCAACCTTCTGGTGACTGAATAATAGTAGTGATATATTAAATAATCTTTAGTGACAGATTCACTTGATCCTAGAACTATTGATGAATAAAAAATAATCATAAAAATATATCTCACTTTATTAATAAAATATGCATTTTAAATTAAATGATATTGCAAAGTAAATTTTAAATAACATTTAAAAGAAAGACTTCTTAAAGTTGCCCCCATAAAAATTAAAATATAGTTGATTAGATAAAAATGGTCTTAGAAGGAATACTTCTATGGTTACTGTGACTTGTTGGCCCCATATGTGATGGGGTAAGAAGTTTATATTGGAAAGGTGATTTCTCCAGTATCTTGGTATCTAGGAATAGGTTAATCAAAGTTTAGCTTTTAAGAAAGGTTCTGTACTATATTGAATTTCCCAAGATTGCCTCCATTTGCTTACTTTTACCAATTATGGTCTTTCCATAATAAAGATGATTGAAGGGAAATTTCTCAGAGAAAAATAGGTAACAACGTCTTTAAGTTTTTGTGTTTTTAATGAGGATAACTTAAATATGACCTAATCTACAATATGCTGCCTAACCCTTGGAAGTAATGGTTTCCTCCTAGAGCTGGAGCAAAGAAAGGACCATGTTCATTATTTGTGGGTGATTTCTCTGAATAGGAGACAGGAGCCCTACCAGTTGGCCAAAATTCTTTAAGAAGACCATCTGATACCATTTTTGTTAGTCACCAAGCTGGTCACTTACTTGGACATGGAGCACATCTAATGAAATTAATATATATTCTTTTTTTTTCTTTTTTAATTTTCTGTTGAACAAAACAACTTACGGGTTTATCCAACAGTATATTTCTATTCTTCCCTTTTGCAAATTTGTGTGTGTGTGCTTAGTCGCTCAGTCGTGTCCAATTCTTTTGCGACCCCGTGGACTGTAGCCTGCCAGTCTCCTTTGTCCGTGGGGATTCACCAGGCAAGAATACTGAAGTAGGGTTGCCATGCCCTCCTCCAGGGGACCTTTCCAACCTAGGGATTGAACCCAGGTCTCCAGCTTTGCAGGCGAATTCTTTACCATCTGAGCCACTAGGGAAACCCATTTTGCAAGTTCAGGGATATTGCAAAATGAAAACAAGCATGATTTGAAGAGTGTTGCAATGTTCCTGGGCTGGCACTATTTTTTTTTTTTCCCCCAAAATCCTTGAGTGTTTGGTCTTAAAGCAATCGAGTTGAAGGACAAACATTTTTGTCACGTTTGTATTTAGTCAATAAGTATTTATTGAGCCATGAAATAGCATCCTTGTCAAAGCATGTTGGCACTGTAGTGCAGGATATTAATTCAGGACTGTGGTTTTATCCTGGCAAAGCACACAAATTTTATTTATTATGCCACCCAAATCACTTAACTCATCTGTTTAACCAGAAATAGAACAGGCTTCCAGAAAGTGCTAAAGGACAGTATAGAATGCACCATGACTACACAATATTGTATTTGCAAACCTGCTGTGTCAAGCTATCTTATCTTCTCAGGCAGAATATTTCCTTGGTAACATTTTTATCTAAGATAAAATGTTCAGAACCTTATGGTTCTGTTATTTTGTGTAGTGGGGCATATTTTAATCTATATTTCATCATGGCATACCATGGTTGTTGAATACTTCTTTCTCCTTCCTATATATGAAATTAAATGAACCACAGAGATAATCATACAGCCTCATGAAAAGTGATACATTTACCAGCAGTGATTTTAACTGGAAGTCTTATATGCTTCTTATCCTCTCTACATCTGGATAAAGTGAAAACATGTCCAGTTTTCTTGAAGGATCTTTAAAAGTGTTTTCCACTGAAATTTAATAACTTCCATTAGAATAATGTCCTTAAAGTCGAAATGTTTTAATAACTGGAAGATGTGACTGTGTAAGTTAAACTTATCTACTGCTGCATAAGAATGTATGGTTTGTCGCAATGACATCGCAAAGGTGGCTTCTCTTTTTTGCCTGATGTTGAGTTGCATTCATTGCAGACCACTTGAAAAACATGATGGATTGCATGTATCTTAGCCAAGAGGAGTTGTCCCCATGGTCTTGGAAATAAACTGCATCTTTACTTTAGTCCCAAGAAAAGATTTCATAAGCAATAGGCTTAAAGAGGAGCAATTGTTAGAATGAAGATAAGTGGGAAAAAAAGAAGCTTTTACATATTTCAACCATTGTCTTATAGGATGTTTTATTCTTTTTGGAAAGAAAGAAGAGCAGCTTTATGATAAGTATTTGATTTCTAGTTCTTGAATCTAAATCAAAGCAACAATGACAAATGAAAAATTACTCTTAACCACACTGTAGTGGTGGAAAAAGGATTGAAGCTATTTGAGATATCATCATTTGTGTAAAATCACAGCTGTGTAATGATAATTAACATCTGTGAAATTAGCATCAGTTCAGCCATAATGTTGATATAAATGTTTGGCATAGCTATGGCTACAGTGCTGGGAACATAGATTTCCTAGTATCTTGAAGGCATGTTGTTTTACTTTTGTTATGTACAATGTAATAGAGGGTGGGGGTTAGTGGTGTTCTGGCATGAGGAAAGATCACTGGCATACATCAGGGTCTAGTGGTTAAGAGCAGGGGACCCCAACTCTTGGGCTGCAGGCCAGTACCTCTATCCGGGTTACACAGCAGGAGGTGAGCGTTGGTCTGGAGAGTGAGCAAAACCTCATTTGTTGCTCCCCATCATTTACATTACTGTCTGAACCATCCCCTCCCCACCCCATCTGTGGGAAAATTGTCTTCCACAAAACCGGTCCCTGGTGCCAAAAAGCCTGGGGACCACTGGTTAAGAGCAGTTACTGGAGCAAGGCTACGTGGGTTTAAATCCTGCCTCCACCATTTACTCAGTGGGTCCTTGGGCAAAATAAATAATCTGATGTTCCTAAATTTCCCCATCTTTAAAAAGGAGGAGAAGCATAGTACTTATCTCATAGGGCTATCCTGAGGATTAAATGAGTTAATATTTTCAAAGCATTTAGCATAATTTCTGACTCCTTAATTAATATTGTATAAGAGTTTATTTTTAAAAATACAAATAGACAGATGGATATAGATGCATAGATGCATCCTTTGTGAAGAACAGACATGTTTTCTGATAAGCAAGAGATGCTTTTTGCTCTAGCCTTAAACCACCCACTCGCTTCATACCTGGATTCATCTGCCTTGTTTCCGTATTTAATGGACCCATTCTAGATCCCGTTTTAGGGATTTTCAAGAGCTAAGAGATTAGTTTGCTATGAATGGAATTAAAAATAAATGAAATAGTACATATGTTGCTCGTATGGTTGGCAACATCTTGTGCAAGTCTATTAGTGTTATAGCATGAATCATTCATTATACTAACATTTTATCTTTCTGAAAGATCATCAATTACAGTTTGTTCATCAAAATACCATCAGCTTTTTAAAGCTATGCAACCAAGAATTCATTCCCGTGTCCTTGGCCAAAAGGGAATTTGATGGAGGCCTAATTAAAATGAGACAAGTTGGACTAGACAATCTCTAAGGCCCTATTTAACTTTAAAGATCAATGAGTCTATGAAACTAGCTTGTGTGTCTAAAGGAAGCTTAATGCCCTGAGTCTTAGTTCCTTTTCTGTCTGGATTTCATTGGATGTTTCGATAGACTAGGAAAGGGTAGAAGCCCAGAAGTATACCCCAGGATACCTACCGATGTCATTTCCCATGCCTCTTTGGTTACCTAACTTCCATCAACTGCAGCAACTTAATTGGTACTTTGTGTTATTGGAATGCTACTTTCTGTTATTGGAACTACATCTGCCAGAATTGGAAAAGGAACGAGGAGGAGAACAAGCTAGGAGTCCGGGGCCTGCAGTCACCAGGAGAATCTCCCTGAAACACACACAGGCAAAGCCCAGTGCTCAGACTGGCCCCACACTTGGTTTAAGGCTCTACTGTTACAATCTTGAAATTATTACTAATTGTTGAATGAAGGGCCCTCATTTTTATTTATACTGGGTAGAGCAAATGATGTAGCTAATCCTGCATTCAGAAGCCAGTCTCTTGTATAGTCATGTCTTGATTGGTATGTTCACTCTCTTTGATAATTTGGTATTATTTAAGATGTGTGGATGTGAGAGTTGGACTGTGAAGAAGGCTGAGTGCCGAAGAATTGATACTTTTGAACTGTGGTATTGGAGAAGACTCTAGAGAGTCCCTTGGACTGCAAAGATATCCAACCAATCCATTCTGAAGGAGATCAGCCCTGAGATTTCTTTGGAAGGAATGATGCTAACGCTGAAACTCCAGTACTTTGGCCACCTCATGTGAAGAGTTGACTCATTGGAAAAGACTCTGATGCTGGGAGGGATTGGGGGCAGGAGGAGAAGAGGACGACCGAGGATGAGATGTCTGGATGGCATCGCGGACTTGATGGACGTGAGTCTGAGTGAACTCCGGGAGGTGGTGATGGACAGGGAGGCCTGGTGTGCTGCGATTCATGGGGTTGCAAAGAGTTGGACACGACTGAACGACTGAACTGAACTGAAGATAAAACTGACTTGTAAAATCACAGGACATTAGATCTGGAAGGAGCCTGCAAGCTTTTCCTGGAGCATCTACAGTCTACAGTCCATATGTTGTGTGCCCCATGCTCTTGGGAAGGTGATCTCCCAAAAGAGAAGTTACTTGTTTTCTTTTATTGTTCATTGATTCTGGCAGCATTATTATGAAATAAGGCAATAATTTTACCCCTGGTGTTTGCAGAGTTATAATGATTATATTTTGTTACTAGGTATATTGAAGAAATATTTTGATAGTTTTTTTAAAGTATTGCATTGGCTAGGTAAAATAGGAGGTTAGGACAAATTGCCCAATCGTGGTATGCTAAATTTTCAGATCCATGACTTGTTTTTGAAAACAACTTAATTAATCTGTTTCTTAATTAAAAATTTATTTACAATATCCATAATAGGTTATTCATTAAACCACTGCTATTAAAACCATTAAGGCTATTTGCCGTTTAGATTTCACCTAGGACTACTTACTAAGAAAAGGAAATTAGGAGAGGTAGTAATAAAGTCTATAATTTATCACCAGAGATTCCAAGCACATATCTACAAACATTTTATTTTATCAGGATATCCATCCATCTCTGTGAAGAATACTGAAGTTGATGGAGTCTAGTCTCATAACGTTGCATAGGTTAGAGCCTCCTTTGCTATGTCTAGAAGTCCCCATTTAATGATGTAAAAAAAAAAGAAAACCAAAAACAAAAGAAGACGTGTTTCTGTGTTTGAAAGTTAGGTTCATTATTTAATGTAAAGTATTTGCGCAATTGAATAAAAAGAAGAGTGTGTGCATTTCATTTCTCTCGAGCTGCTTCAAAAAAGAATGTGTTTGCGTAGTCCTGAATAGGAAAAAAGTAGGCAGATTCAGCTCCCCTGAAATGGGCCCTATTGTAAGCCAGGCATTGTGCTAAGGCTTCACTTGTTTTCTCATTTGATGCCCAGGCTTCAGAGCAAGTACTCCCAGGGTCCCTGTTAGCACACAGAGAAGCTTGCTGTGATTTAGAAAAAAGCTTCCACTCCGGGCCAAGAATGAGAAAGCTATTAGAAATTGCCTTCTCTGAGAAAGTGCAGCCCCATAGGCATATGGCTAGGTGAGTGCACCCTGGGCTGGGATGTCCACCTCCCTGGCCCCCTTTGGCTGCTTGCTCTGTGTAGGGCACACACAGCTTACCCAGCTGTATGGTGTGACCCTGTATGCTGATACTGTCCCCACTTTATGCATGAGGAAACCCAGGCTTGGAGAGGTTAAGGAACTACTACCTGTCGTTATAGAGATTTATGAGAGTGGCACATTTCGAATGATCTACAGGTCATTATAAGATCTATGAGATTCTGATGACTCCAAGACCCACACCCCAATCACAGTCTAGCACTTAGGAAGGGGTGACTGTTTCTGGGCGTTGTAGTGACAAAGCAGAACCATTTCCCCAGCCATGCCCCAGTGTCACCTCAAAGTTACCAGTGGGTATAATAGATGGGAGCTGACCGTGGCATTCTGGCATCCTAGATAGGGTCCCCGTGATAATGATGATAATGATTAATGATGATCTTGAATAGTTGTATAACCTGTAAAGTTAAGTGATTTTCCACTAAGTGTTCTAAGAGTGGCTTAAAATTAATAGGTTCTCACTAAAGTCCTTTAGGGGCTTCCCTGGTGGCTCAGATGGTAAAGCATCTGCCTGGAATGCAGGAGACCCGGGTTCAATCCCTGGGTTGGGAAGATTCCCTAGAGAAGGAAACAGCAACCCACTCCAGTACTCTTGCCTGGAGAATCCCATGGAGGGAGGAGCCTGGTAGGCTACAGTATGGGGTAGCAAAGAGTCAGACATGACTGAGCAAACTTCACGAAAGTCCTTTAAGGTAGGCCGGGTGGGTGCTCTGATTTCTACTACATTATGTGACAAATGAAGATAAAAATTGTAAGCCAGGCATTGTGCTAAGGTTTCATGTGCTTTCTTATTTGATGCCTAGGCTTCAGAGCAAATATTGTGTGGCTGTCCATGGTCCCAAGGTCAAAGAGGGCCAGGGGATTATTTGAATCCAGGCTTCTACCCCCGAGCTTGCCCTTGGGCTCACTTTCCTGCTGCCCTGCATGAGCTCTGTTCTGTAAGCTCAGTCAGTTGCTGTTAATTCAACCCAGTGACTCCCAAACCTGACCAAGCATCAGAATCACTGGAAAACCTCTTTAGAAAACTTTTTCCAGACCTGAGCAGTCAAAATCATCCCCAGGAGACAGTGTACATGAGTATGTATGCTGGGTTCGATCCCTGGGTCAGGAAGATCCCCTGGAGAAGGAAATGGCAACCCACTCCAGTATTCTTGCCTAGAGAATCCCATGGACAGAGAAGCCTAGCAGCCTACAGTCCGTGGGGTCACGACTTAGTGATGAAACCACCACCATGCGTGGGGGTGGGGATGGGAGGGAGTGTGTAGTATGCATTTTTTTACCAAGGCTCCTAGGTGATTTTCATTGTTATTGTGTGTGTGCAGCCTGCCTGGCACTCTCCTCTCACCAGTAACTTAAAAATGGCCCTAAAGTTTATTTCAGACTCCATGCCTTAAGCCACACAAATGTCTTCCAGTCCCAATCCTTTTATCTCCCTTCTGCCTACCTAAATCCTACTCACTTTCAAGGACTTCCTCAAGTCCTTCCCACCTGGTCACCATCTCCCCCTTCCATAGCTTTGGTGGGTGGGAGGACCATGAGGATCTGCTGCGTGTCAAGCCCCAATTCAGTGCTTCTCCCCTGTCATCCTGTGAAACATCACAGCCACGTGCTGAGGTCATGGTTATCATCCCCATTTTAAGGATGAGTTAAGTGAAGGAACTTAGCCGAGGCCAAAACATCTAGTAAAGTGCAATTTCATTCAACTTCAAGTTCATGCCTTTCCATTCACTCTGCTGAATTATTTCTGTCTGTTTCTTGCCTCACCAGCAAAAGTTCTTTTGTTCTATATTAGAGAAACTTTGATAGTTTGAGAGTTGGACTGTAAAGAAAGCTGAGTGCCAGAGAATTGATGCTTATGAACTGTGGTGTTGGAGAAGACTCTTGAGAGTCCCTTGGACTGCAAGGAGATCCAACCAATCCATCCTAAATGAAATCAGTCCTGAATATTCACTGGAAGGACTGATGCTGAAGCTGAAAACTCCAGTACTTTAGCCACCTAATAGGAAGAACTGACTCATTGGAAAAGACCCTGATGCTGGGAAAGATGGAAGGCGGGAGGAGAGGGGGATGACAGGGGATGAGATGGTTAGATGGCATCACCGGCTTGATAGACATGAATTTGAGTAAGCTCTGGGAGTTGATGATAGACAGGGAAGCCTGGCGTGCTTCAGTCCATGGGGTCGTAAAGAGTCAGACGTGACTGACAAGCTGAACTGAGAGAAACTTTGTCTGACATTAAGGAAAATCTTTTACTTCTTACTATAAATCCACGTGGTAAAATAACTGAGTTGTTGAAGAAATAAAAGCATGAATGCCTTTTCTTACTTATTTTGTGAATCAGTTCCTCACTTCAGTTCAGTTGCTCAGTCATGTCCAACTCTTTGCGACTCCATGGACTGTAGCATGCCAGACTTCCCTATCCATCACCAACTCCCAGAGCTTACTCAGACTCGTGTCCATCGAGTCAGTGATGCCATCCAACCATCTCATCCTCTGCCATCCCCTTCTCCTCCCACCTTCAATCTTTCCCAGCATCAAGGTCTTTTCAAGTGAGTCAGTTCTTCACATTAGGTAGCCAAAGTATTGGAGTTTCCTAGCAAGATTCAAAAAGGCAAACTGATATTGATAGAGATGATACTTGTTTATTCAAACTCTTCAATATTTTGAGCAAATTTAGGCCAACATTCTCTTCTTTCTATTTAGCTCAAAACGTCATGAACTATTAGAGAACGTGGAAAGCTTGCAGATTATCTTGTCCAGGCTGTTCATTTCACACAAGCTGATTGAACCTTGAAGAGATTCAGTTAACCTCTTCCAGGTCACACATCTCATTAGCCATAAACTTAAGATTAGATTCCAAGTCACAGCAAGCAACTTTTGGGTTTGCCGGTGCATTCATATGTAACTGTATCCTTCATAAGCAAAATTCCTGTATCTGAAATCAGTCTAGAATGCAAACTTGTTGAGGGAATGATGGTGCCTTATTTACTTTCAGGAGCAAAGCCTTTCCCATGAGATGTAAGTGTTTGTTGGCACCCTGACTCATGGCCTTAATAACTGAAGGACATTAAAAGAATATGGTTGCTCCCTCTCAAGTGCTGAGTTTACCTCTGGTGGCCTCAAACTCTGCCTGCCCTACCATGAACAACACCCACCCCAAGGTGTTTGGCACGCCTGTCAGCTTTGTGGGTTTGAGCAACAAACCTTTTCCTGGCTTCCCGAGTGGCTCAGTGGTAAAGAATCCGCCTGCTAGCTCAAAAGACGTGGGTTTGTCCCTGGGTCAGGAAGCTCCCCTGAAGAAGGAAATGGCAGCCCACTCTAGTATTCTTGCCTCAAGAATCTCATGGACAGAGGGGCCTGGTGGGCTATAGTCCATAGGGTAGCAAAAGAATTGGACATGATTTAGTGACTGAACAATAACAACAACCTTTTCCAGTCCTCCAGCATCCTTCCGAAGTGCAATTGGGATTTTTCATTTTACAGCTAAAGGAAATGAACACAGGTGTTGTTATCACATATTAGGCTGGGGAAAATAAAGAAAACATGGTTGGAATTTAAATATTAATTTTCATTTAAGATGGAAATGTTCCTTTTGGACTGTTAGTAAAAATCATAACACTGGAGAAAATAGGTTTGGGGGGTGAAATCCTCTAAATCATATGGCTTTTCCATTTTTTCTACAGAGACTGACTCCAGGTTCTCATTCATTCACCTTACTTGTGGGTGTTCAGTCACTTAGTTGTGTCCGACTCTTTGCAACTCCATGGACTGTAGCCCACCAGGCTCCTCTGTCCATGGAATTTTCCAGGCAAGAATACTGGAGTGGGTTGCCATTTCCTTCTTCAGGGGATCTTCTTGGCCCAGGAATCTAACCTCCATCTCTTGTATTGGCAGGCAGATTCTTTACCACTGAGCCACCAGGGAAGCCTAACTTATTCAGCAAATATTTATGAAGTATCTACCACAGCAAATACTGTCCCAGCTACTCGTTCGGTGGTGAACAAACCAGACAAATTTAGACCCCTCATTGGTCTTCCATTTAACTGGGGAAGATAGGTAATAATAAATAGTAAACAAATGCATAAGATGTTAAGTGTTATAAAGAAGGATCTGGAGAATGCAAGGGAGTACTGGTTTAGATCCAGTGGTCAGAGAAGGTCTCTCTAGGAAGAGAAATTATACTCTAAGAAAGAGGAGGAGCAAGTACAATGTAAAGAAACAGAGGCATGAAGCAGCATAAGTTCAGAATTGCTGGGACCATGGGTCAGGAAGGAGAACCGGTGAAGGGAAGACCGGACAGGTGGGAAGAGGCCAGATGACAAACTTGTGGATCTCATGTGTGATTTCCAGTACTGTGTCAGATAGACAGCCTATAAATTATTTTCTAATTCCAGGACTTCATGATTTCGTGAATCCATTTTCCTTTCTCCACCAGCATGTGGTGTAAGCATCACAAACCCTTACTGATTTTTTGATGGAAAAATATGCCTTTTTTCTTACTGATCATATTAGTTTTGTTTTTTTAACTTTTTATTTTGTATTGGGTTATAGCCAATTAGGGTTTCCCCAGTGGCTCAGCAGTAAAGAATCTGCCTATGATGCAGAAGATGCAGAATGCCCCAGGTTAGATCCCTGGGTTGGGAAGATCCCCTGGAGGAGGGCATGGCAATCTACTCCAGTATTATTGCCTGGAGAATCCTATGGACAGAGGAGCCTGGCAGGCTACAGTCCATGGGGTTGCAAAGAGTCAGACACAACTGAAGTGACTAACACACATAGCCAATTAACAGGCAACGTTGTGATAGTTTCAGGTGAACAGCAAAGGGTCTCAGCCATACATGCACATATATGCATTCTCCCCCAAACCTTCCTCCCCTTTATTGATTTTATATCCATCTTTTCTAAGTTGCCTTGCTTTACAACTTGATTAACGGTTAGAGCCTCTTTTCTTGCCTGGGCATTGCAGAACCTAAGGTCTTCCGTGGCTCTTAAAGATGACTTCTGTTGAATTAGCAGAACCTATAAGAGCTCCTGTGAACTCCCAAGTTTCCAGCCTCACTTATTGGGGCTTTTTCACTCCAAGTCTCAGTGTGGTTACTCAGATTTAATGTTAAAATGAGTGTCTGAAATATACATGGTATATGTATTACAGACACTTGATAGTCTATAATTTCTGCAATGAAAGTAATGTGAGTTCTTGATCTAGTTTTCATAGGGCTTTTGGGCAGTAGTTACTTTAAAAGGACCCACTTGAAAATACATTTGAAATAGATCTCACAGGCTGTATTTATTCATTCATAAACATTTATTGATGTCCTACGTTATGCAAAATTACAGTGCCTGGAACTGGGGACACAAAAATGAATAAGATAAAATCTTTTCTTTCAAGGAACTTCCAGCTATTAGTGATTCTTATAAGAAATCTGATGACTCTCTACCTTTAGTATATACGTAGAATGGTTTTAGGTCAGTGGTTAAAAAGGTTTTATAAAATTTCATAAAAAGTAGTTGAGCTCTTTGATTATGCATAAGCTCATGTAAAGCTGAATTTATCTAACATGCTGACTAGAGACAAGGACGGGGGGAAAAAAAGCCAGAAGAAAAGTACTAATTCATGGTGCACAACTTGAGAATCTCCATTGAACAGCTGCAATGGAACACTCACCCTTTTTGTTCGCATGGAGTTGCTCTCTGGAATCCTCAGATATCCATGGTCGCCTGAGGGCTCCTCAAATGTCACCAGGGCAACAACAAAGTAACACACATGAAGCAGCCCTTCTGTGACTTTCTTTATGAAAAGCATTGAATTAAATTATTGCATAATGAATGATCTGCATATGAAAGGCAGTGAACTGCTGGAGAACCCAACTGAAAACAAGGCTGAATTTGATTCCTACCTCCACTGATAACTTACTGGCTCCCTGAGAAATCTTACTGTGACCCAACTTCCCAATTTGGAATGTGGGAAATATTAATAATGTACTTATGACCTCAAGGCAATTATGAACTCAATGTAGGGAGGTTGTTGAAACAGAGAAAACTCCCATTTATCCCTTACCCCATTCCTCTTATCTTTTTTTTTTTCTCCCTCTGGTCAACCTTCCAAAATGATTAAGAAATTTCCACTCTGGTTGAAACCATTGCAATGGTTTGTCATAACCTATGGAGTTCTTAGGGAAAAGGGCAACAGCTACACTGAGACTCAGTGGTAAAGAATCTACAGTGCAGAACGCCAGGAGACCCAGGTTCAATCCCTGGGTTGGGACGATCCCCTGGAGAAGGAAATGGCAACCCACTCCAGTATTCTTGCCTGGAGAATCCCAGGGACGGCGGAGCCTGGTGGGCTGCCATCTATGGGATCACACAGAGTCGGACACGACTGAAGCAACTTAGTAGTAAGGCAACTTAGCACGCATACATGTGCCATTGATTGTGCTAATAAGCATTATTTTATTTTACCCTAATGACAAAGACCTCCTTTATTTTTTATCTGTTTTATGTATAATAGTGTGTTTATGTTAATCCCAAACTCCTAATTTAGTTTTCTGTTTGTGGGTCTACTTCTACTTTGTATATACATTCTTAAATTACTAAATAAGATAACCTATGTGAAAGCATTTAGACAGTCATTTTAATTAGTTCATAAGTTTCAGTAGAGAAGAATCACCTGATGCCCTTTTTTTTTCTTTTTTAATGTTTTATTTACTTATTTGTCTGCACTGGGTCTTAGTTGTAGCACACAGAATCTTTTAGTTGCAGCATGTAGGATCTATTAATAGTTCTCTGACCAGGTATTGAACCTGGGCCCCTTGCATTGGGAGTGTGAAGTCCCAGCCATTGGACCATGGAGAAGATCCCTGTGCTCTTTCAACTTACATAATCTGGGATCCTCTGGCAAGAAAATCAGAAGAAGATCCAGGAACCTGCATTTTTAAGATGCTTTCCAGAAAATTGTGAAGGTCTAGATCTGTGGGACACACTTCAAAGACACCATTTTATCACGTAGTGGCTGCTCTGAATATGGCCTCCTTTCTTTTCTCTAGATGCCTGAGTACAGGGAGAAAACCAGTGACAACAGTTTTGTTTTAAGTTCAGTAAGTACATAGGATATGGGTTCAGTACATAGGATACTGTGTGGTTTACTCTACTTGGCCGAAATACACCAAAATGAAACTTCATTTCCAATTTAACCTCTTAGGTTGATGGCCCCTGTAAAACTTCAGTGTTCAAAGTGGTGCTTGGGTAAAGAAAGCTCCCACAGAAGCTCTGGTGTGATAAATCTTTTCAGGACTCCTCCAGCACAAGGAACAGCTAGAGTAATGCCAGGTGGGGATGCAGGGGATTTCCTGTTTATTCATTTTACCAACTAAAATGATTTTATACATCCTGTGATTTTTACAGTTGTTCTGAAAGGAAGCTCTTATATTTAACTCCATTGAAATGTAGTGCTTATGTTTTTGGAGGAGGGGAAGATGGGGATAAATCTCCTTTGCCCATCTCATGAGTTAATGAATTATGTATTCTTCCAGCTTTACTTCTCTGCTGTCAATAACAGAGACAACGTTAGACTTCATAGGACTGATGACGAATTTCTAAGGTTCATAAGTTATGTGTCAGGCGATTCAGGAGGCAGTGTATACATTTTTTGGTTCTTCCCCTACTCCTTTTCCTGTCCTTTTGGCATGTAGCATTTGAATAGTTTAATCTAGCTCATAACAGGATGGGCAAGAGAAGGGGATTCAAATTAAAATTCTTTAAAGTATCTCACATAAAAAGGTTTTCTGAAAAAAGGGATTCAAGCTCATGTCACGATTTTATATTAATTTTGAATTTTGTCTATTCATTTTCTTTGTTCTCTGTGTACAGCATAATCAGGTGTTGTCTATGGGCAGAGCTGTTGCTTAGTGACAGCAAGCAGAGTGTCTGGGAAAGGTCCTCATCCCATTCTCTTCTGGAGCTACTGAGGCCTTATATCCTGACATGTCAGCCTTTTTAGGGTTGAATAAAGACTAGAGTTAAGAGTTAAGTTGAACGTTCACGATTCAGCATCAATAGGAAGTACGACTGTTTGCCCTGAAAGCTCAGTTGTGTCCATGTCTATGGACACAACTGTGCCTATGATACTCAAAGCAAACTAATGGCAGACTTTTTGATGTTAGGTTCCAAATCCTTTCCGTGTACTTACTACAAAGAGAAAATATAAAATATATACTTTTGATATACAAGGAAGAAAAAAATTAATGACAGTGAGATAGACCCAGCCAGAGCCAGTAAGAATAACAATTCCTGCAAAGCCTAGAAAAGCACTCCACTTTTCAGAAGGGAAGGCGTTAGGCGTGAACTTGACATAGATATAGGAGATCAATAGAGTGAGAGTGTGAGTTGCTCAGTCGTGTCCGGCACTCCGTGACCCCATGGACTGTAGCCTACAAGGCTCTTCTGTCCGTGGAATTTCCAGGCAAGCATACTGGAGTGGGTTGCTATTTCCTTCTCCAGGGGATCTTCTGGACCCAGGGATAAAACCCAGGTCTCCTGCATTGTAGGCTTATGATGATCAATCTGCAAGTATTTATTACTACCTTCAATGTGCTCAATAGACACGTAAAAACAGAACCTTTTAATATGATGGAAATAGAGTTGTTTTTGTTTAATTTAGGTAATCCAAATATATTAATCCCTGGAAAACACATTTTGAAAAATCACATATCTCTTCATTAAACACTGAATGAAAAGTAGAAAGCAGTCAGATCAGTAGGGGATAGGAAGGTGATGAAACAGTACATACCTCTCCCTGAAGAGTTTACATGAGCATTTTCAAGATGTTTTTGTGAACAAGTTGTGGAGGATTCTTTTTTTTAAGTAGAGAAAATAGTCTTGATAAATACCTTGACTTTGAAGCTTGAACTTGAATTCTCTATTCGATATCACCTTTTGTTTTTGTGTTTGATATAGTTGGGTTGTAAAGACACACACTGACAAAAATCTTTTAGAACTTTTAATTCTGGATAAAATAAATCCACTGTCTAAGTTAGGTATCAGCCCTCACCCTCTACATAATTATGGAGCTTTTGTTATGCAGGAATGCCCCAGCTGGGGAAATGCCAGTTAATAGATTCAGACAGATGGATTTTGATGAGAGTCTACACTGTTCACACCCCTTTAGCAAATGTTTTTGAATATTCTCAAGTAACACCCTTAACTTGAAAACAAATATAGATTTGCTTACTTTAGAGTCAGCAGTTGTTATTATCATTAGCAGTATATAAAGATATCTGTTCTGTTTTTGCATATTGAAGTGCTAAATTCATATGTCATATCTCTAGACCTTTGGCTGCCTTGTACATGCAGAGAAAACACACGCTGAATTTAGAACAGACTTTGGCAGAAAATTATTTCAGCTGTTGTGAAATATTGCACTTAAAAAAAAAAAAGCTTCCCTCCCCACCAAAGTCCAAGCGATCGTCAACTGTGGAAATAGCCTTATGAAGTTTCCAAAGGGAATGCAAGCAAATCCCTTTGGTTGTTGTTACTTTCTGCTCAGTAGAGACTGTGAAACTAGACCAAAAGGGAATAAAATTAGAAGAGAAATCAGACTGGTCCAAGGAGCAAGGGAAGAGGGCGTTTCTCACCAGAGCCATTTCGTGGGGTCCAGTGGTCTGTTGCCTGGCACTAACTTAATTGAAGGCCAGAGTTTCAAGTTGAGCGTATAGGAAACTGGGAAAGCAGATCAGAGATAGTGCTTGGAAGTGAAGGTATGAGTGTTAATATACCAAGCACTCTCCTTGAGGGCAGGGAACTTTGCTGGGTGTTGTGGGCACAGCTGAAAAACAAAGATCTAAAACTTGCCGTCTGGGGATTCAATGACTTTATACAACAAATAGCACTTTTAATTATTTAATTACAATTGTGGAAAGTGCTGTACAGAAGGAAAGGTGCTGTAGGAGTGTAGCAAGGAGACTGACAGCATCTGGAGGGTTGGAGAATGCTTCCTTGAGGAACAGCATTTGAGCTAAGTTGTAGAGTGCGGTATAAATTTCTAAGCAGAAAGGTGTTTTTTAGAAAAACAAACAAAAATACATTTAAGGCCGTAGGAGTAGCCTCTGTGAAGCCTCAGAGTCAGGAAAGCACCTACTTGGGTTAGAACAGGAACTGGAAGGCCACTGGAGTGGATGCAGACAGAGAATCAGTAGGGGACAGAGCTGGTGGGCATTGTTAACACAGCATCACACATTCCTGGGAGACCCCCTTCACATTTTCTCTGTGTGTACCATGGTGGTTCTGGTTCGTGATGCTCATTTTCCCTCTGAAAGAAAAAGAAAATCAGGACTTCAAATTTATTCTCTTATTCTGTTACAGTTCTTACCTGTCTCTGTTCCACCTCTGTTTCTTAAAAAAAAAAAAAAAAATTGTTTTTTCTGTGTCTCATGAGAAAATCATACTACTGCTTGTTCATAATGGCATGGCAAGCTTAATTTAGTATCTACGCTGGCTTTGTATATATTTCAAAAACTGGAATATTAGTTCAGATTAGTAGAAATGTGAGCTATCTTGTATTATCATGGTATATATTGATTTAGGTTTTAACTATGGCAGTCTCTTCTTTTTAACTTCTGGTTAAAGAACTGGTTTAGAAAAGGGAAAATAAATCAACTCTTGTGTACCAAAATAGAAGGCTTTTCAGATTCTATTTCTGAATAGCTGAATAATGTTTCCACAGCCTTTGCATCACATCTGCATATGCAGCAGCTGTTCTGTCATTCCTAAAACTCTAGCATTTGTTCATATTTTAAGATGCTCTACATTTTTATGAGCAGATGTAAGAGTTCAAGTTTTATTTGAGGAAAACATGCCTTTCCAAGTTGCAAAATATAATTTCTGGTTCATTTCTTAGGAAATGAAAATACAAGATACATTTTCTAATGCACTCTGGTGGTTTAACTTCTCAGCCAACTATGCAGAGGACAGCATAAACCACAGACATTGGGCTCCTTCCACCTGTCGGACAAAATTGTACTGATTGCATTGTTTTGAAGACTCATGTTACTAAGACTTGGGGCTTAATTTTAGTTTATTTGTACACTGTGTACATTATGAAGAAATATAAGCCATTCTTGTTAATTGTCATCATCAGATTTGAAAAGTAATATAAGTGAGGATATTAGATACAGTGGTGAGTAGTGGTACGAAATTGGTAAATGAAGTCGGTTTCTAAATGAGACTGAATATTTGTTAGGCTGCTGCACTCATGCTAATCACAACACTGTGATTAACGAGTGGTGAATTGATGGGATCTGCTGAGCACCTACTATACTGAGAATATTCTTTTGCTCGCAGGTCATAGCAGAATAAACAGAGAGAGAGAGAGAAAAAACAGAGCCTCTTCTTTGTAAGTAAATAAAAAGTTTGCCTGATACACAAAATATATTTGATGCTTTTAAAAATTCCAAAAGTTGCCAAAAATCACAAATGAATGCTCTACTAACTGAGTGTATAAATGCCAAAAGAATAAAGAAGAAAGCAAATTCTGATCAGCAAAGATCATTTGTAGGAGGCCTGTGAAAAGAGACAAATTTTACTTGGTTGGAGAGGGAGGTCTGTGGCCATGATAAGGTCCAGAGAGGAGGGGAGCCTTGGTTCTGTGTCTACTAGGACCTTCTCACAGTTGTGTGGCTGGAGGCAAGATATGTCACCACTCAAACTCAATTTTATAATCTATAAAATAGGGTGGATTATCATTTTGTTGTGTGATATGAAATAATATATGTAAGAAGATGGTGATGGAACAGGGTTAAGTATTAATACTTAAAGTGCCAGCCTTTACTATTTATTATTATATTCATGAATAGAAATTGTAGGAATCAGTCTTGTTGGGCACACAGAAAAAGCACAGAGGAAGGAAAAGCACAGAGGAAGGAACAAGCCTGCAGAGAAATAAGTCAGTCTGTTTTAAACAATGGAAGTGTTATTTCCAGCAGATTAAATGTATTAAATATTATTTTAAGCACCCAGTGTTTAATGATCCCCATAAAGTTGTGTAGCTTTTAAATGTCCTTAAAAATCTATAGGTTATTCTATACCTCCACAATTGGAAATACTACTAATTCGTGACTCACCTTTAAACAATGTGTTTCTTATGGAAGAACACACTGTTTAAAGAGTGTTCACTCACCTAAACGATGGAGGGTGTGACACTTCGATTCAAAGTTCACTAGTCCAGTTTTCCATTTAGAATCATGTCGCTCAGTCGTGTCCGACTCTGCGACCCCATGGACTGTAGCCTACCAGTCTCCTCCCTCCATGGGATTTTCCAGGCAAGAGTGCTGGAGTGGATTGCCATTTCCTTCTCCAGACATAGAAAGTCAATCTTTTAATTATTTTTTAAAAGTCTGTGGGTAGAAATGGAATCTGGAGAAACATACATTAAATGTGTAGTGTGAATATGCTTTGGGAATTCCCAGGTTCTGAAAAAGTCCATGTGTGGAGCACTGGGAGGAGGACCTGACACACTAGGGTCCCATTCAGAAGAACCCCTTTTTCTCATGCTAGTTCCCAATCCCTACACACACTATTCCAAGAAGCCTGTGCTGCCCTAATCCCAGCGCAGGTGGTTGGGTGCCCTGATTCCTCACTGGGTGGCTTCTGGGAGGGGGAGAAAAAAAAGCCCTAGAGTAAGAGATCCTGGCCCAAGTCACTCAACAGAGCCGATACTATTTTCTCATGTTAAATAAGTATCAGTACCTCTAGTCTTTGTGAAAAGACTAAAAGAAAGGACATTTGGGGGAAAAAAATCAGTAACTACATGACTTGCTACAATCTAGATATTCAACAATTGCTCTTAGATGTAGCCAAAAGCTGTCCTCACCTTGTTTTGTTTTAAACATCTATTATTAGGCTTCATGATGACCATTCTCTAAAATATAAGCTCATTTAATATTTATAGTAGTAGGCACTACTATTCCACAGTTTTACAAAGGAGGAGACTAAGGTGAAGTGAGATGAAATAACTTGTCTCAGGTCAGGCAGTTAGCAAGCTGACAGGTAGGGCTTTCAACTTGGATATCTGGTTCCTCCAAAGGGGTGCTCTCCCCACTCAGGCTGTAGCACCTCATCTATACTGGGGAAGTATAATAAGGAGCATAGAAATATGCATCTTTTCTCTGTTGAGGGTTTTTTATAGACTTAGAAACAGTGAGCTTTGGGACTGAAAGAAACTTTAGAGATCATCTCTGAATCCAGATCCTTCTTTTATAAGTTCTCCCTAAAGACCAGAGAAGTTACGTGATTGACTCACCATCACAGTGATCTTGGTAGTAGAAATGTGGTAGGTACCCAGGTCTCCTGAGTCAGTGCTCTTTCCATTGTGCTGCCTTTCCAGTGTCACAGGAGATAATCTAATTACTGTTAAGATCACATTCTTTGAAAAAAATTAATTGAGATATAATCCACATAAAATTCATTCTTATGAAGTATGATTTTTTGTGCATTCACCAAGTTGTACAACCGTCATTGCTATCTAATTCTGGAACATTTTCATCACCCCAAAATGCCTATATGTAGTCACATCTATTTATTCATTCTCCCAACCCTTAGCAACAGTTAAGCTACTTTACGTCTCTATGAATTTGTCTGTTCTGGGTATTTCATATAAATAGAATGATATAGTGGGTGCCTTTGTGTCTGGCTTCTTTTACTTAACATGATGTTTTCAAGGTTCATCCATGTTGGAGCATGGATTAGTATTTATTCCTTTTTTATGACTGAATAATATTGTATGGATATACCACATTTTACTTATCTGTTCATCAGTTGATGGACATGTGGATTGTCTCCACTTTTCGGCCATGATGAATAATGCTCCTGTGAACATCCATGTCCATGTTTTTCTGTGAACATATGTTTTCAGTTTTCTTGGATATGTATCTGTGAGCAGAGAAGAGGAGAGCAAGGAATGGGGCACTATAGCCTCAGGGGTCAACAGGGGAAGAACCCTATGATGAACTGAAGTGGCACTAAACCAGGAGAGTGTGATATCTCAGAGCCAAGTGAAGAAAGAATTTCAGGAAGGAGGGTGTGACCAAAAGTGTCAAAAACTTCTGAGAAGTCTGGAAAGATAAGGACCGAGAAATTGTCATTGAACTGGCAAGATGGAGGTCATTGGTGACCTCAAGAAATGAGGTTGTGCTGGGGTGGTAGGAACCAAAACATGGAGGAGTGGGTTATTCAGGATAGAGAGGAAGGTGAAGAAGTGAAAGTACTATGTAAATCTCACATGGGTGCTATAATATATGCTCGATAACAGTACTGATGCTTGTAATTTGAGATCCAATTCAGAGGGATCAAAATATATTGGAAAGGGCACAAGTTTTGGAGTCAGAAACACCTGAGTTCAACTCCAGTAATATCACCTGCTTTTTTGGTGGTCTTATGCAAGTGACTAGTTAAGTCATTGGACTTTATTTTCCCTCAGCTATAAAACAGTGATTATAACACCTATCATACAACAGTGATATGAAGACTCAGTTCAGTTCAGTTCAGTTCAGTCGCTCAATCGTGTCTGACTCTTTGCAACCCCATGAATCGCAGCACGCCAGGCCTCCCTGTCCATCACCAATTCCCAGATTTCACTCAGACTTGCGTCCATCGAGTCAGTGATGCCATCCTGTCATCTCATCCTCTGTCGTCCCCTTCTTTTCCTGTCCCCAGTCCCTCCCAGCATCAGAGTCTTTTCCAATGAGTCAACTCTTCGCATGAGATGGCCAAAGTACTGGAGTTTCAGCTTTAGCATCATTCCTTCCAAAGAAATCCCAGGGCTGATCTCCTTCAGAATGGACTAGTTGGATCTCCTTGCAGTCCAAGGGACTCTCAAGAGTCTTCTCCAATACCACAGTTCAAAAGCATCAATTCT
Organism: Cephalophus harveyi; assembly: GCA_006410635.1. Classification (NCBI taxonomy): domain Eukaryota; kingdom Metazoa; phylum Chordata; class Mammalia; order Artiodactyla; family Bovidae; genus Cephalophus; species Cephalophus harveyi. The sequence continues at coordinate 67,537 of SJYT01056267.1, forward strand.
TTGGCACTCAGCTTTCTTCACAGTCCAACTCTCACATCCATACACGACCACTGCAAAAACCCTAGCCTTGACTAGACAGACCTTTGTTGGCAAAGTAACGTCTCTGATTTTGAATACGCTATCTATGTTGGTCATAACTTTTCTTCCAAGGAGTAAGCGTCTTTTAATTTCATGGCTGCAGTCACCATCTGCAGTGATTTTGGAGCCCCCCCAAAAAAAGTCTGACACTGTTTCCTCTGTTTCCCCATCTATTTCCCATGAAGTGATGAGACCAGATGCCATGATCTTCGTTTTCTGAATGTTGAGCTTTAAGCCAACTTTTTCACTCTCCTCTTTCACTTTCATCAAGAGGCTTTTTAGTTCCTCTTCACTTTCTGCCATAAGGATGGCGTCATCTGCATA